>CAJNIZ010006036.1:38812-53581 GCA_905231905.1 Symbiodinium pilosum
ATAATAGGGATTATATTAGGGTCCGCTTATATTCTTCTTATACCACTACTACAGGGTGGGGGGTCCTCCTAAGGTACTGCAGGAACCGGGTTGTACATGTTGGAATAAATTTGCGAAGAAGCCCTAAGCCCTAAACCCTAAACCTTAAACTTGAGACCTGCAGGGACAGCAAGGAGCTCCAGGCATCGGACACAGAGTGCACAGTGCCACGTGAGCCATCGTCTAAACTCCTAGTTTCCTTCTTAATAACCCCTATAGTAGTCCCTTATGTAATCCCCTATATAACCCCCTTTAAGGAGTTTAGACTATAGCTCACGTGGGCTGTTTGGTGCAAAGCCTGCCTTTCGAACGCTTCATTCAGGCATTTGCTGGCTCAGCCAGGCTGCAGGTTCCAGACAGGCCCAGGACTGGATTTGCCGTCCACATGAACATTGGGGTAATATTGGGAATGGAAAATAGAATGGAAACTACTAGAATAAAAAAGTGCATTGGGGTTACTGGGGTATGGAGCTAGGGTCAAGCCCTTTTTTGGGCAGGGTGTTGTTTATGCTGCGGTGATCAGGATGCCAGGAAAAACAAACAGGAACCTCAATGTATTGTAGTACATTATAGTATCTTCTAGCACATTGTAGTACATCATAGTACAAATAGTACATCATAGTACATCATAGTACATTATAGTACATTATAGTATAGTAAAACAAGGAGGAACCTCAAGTCAGACACGATGTGTCTAGAAGTCGAAGCTGCAAGCCGTCACAAACAACGACTTTGCTTCTTCTGTCTGTCGGGGTTATTGGGATAATGGAAAATTGGCAACTACTATAGTATATTGAATGGTAACTACAAGTACCATAGTATATTGGGGCTATATGGGGATTATTTTTTGTCTTTTGAGCAGGCTGATATCAGCAAGTTCCGCAAGGGCCCAGGGCTGGCACGGTGGGTTGATGGATGCTTGGCTTCCCTTCATGCGCCCTCCTGCTCCTGCTATTGGGACTCGTTGATCCAGAAAAACACATGCAAGCCATGCTTTGCAGAAGGTATTACCCACCCCTACTGTAGGCTCAACACTTCAGACCATGACTCGCCATTATGAAAGCCTAAATCGAAACCCTGCACATCCCTACGTAGCCCACGCCCATATCGGATAGTTTTGGGTGAGGGATCACATTCGTTTGCCGTTGCTTTGCAAGAATTCCACCAGCTGGCAGCTCTCAGCTGTCCTTGGACCGTTTTGTGGGCCACCAGACCTAGAATGCTGGGGGCTCCTACCTCTGCCCCGGCGACGAATCGCTTCATGAACACCGCTGGGCCAGCTCTTGCCGCTACGTCGGAATCCCGATAGCTGAATGCGAGCCTTCTGTGTTGATCTCTTTCCAAAATTTAGTCAAGAAGCGAACAAGTGTTTCTGATCATGCGTCACATCGTTGCCAAGCTAGATGTGCTTGCTTTCCTGAAGCTTTTTGACAAAGACCACGGGGAGGGCTGGAGGATGGCGATGCAAGGCAGGAAAGGGTGTGAGTAGGTGAGGGTGCAGAAGGTGTCAAGGCGCACGAGGGCCGTGGTGCATGCGGTGGCGACACACGAAGAGGAGAGGCAAGCAGGAAACCCTCTAACCCCTGAACCCTCCAGCAAAGCCTAAATGAAGCGGATTTTTTTTTGTATCCATATATAAACCCCTTACATAGTCCTTATATGGCTCTATAATATCCCTAAAATCCATATTGAATTCAAGCCACATGGCCGACATGCGTCAGCCTCTGGTCCAACCCTGAAACCCTATTCATTCACGAAGGTTGTTGAATTTAAAAAGCTGGAGGTGTTGTACGCTTTTCCTCTGGTAACAATGCTGAGGAAGTGTCAACATTTGATTTGCAGTTCATGAAAAGAGTGCACAGTGTGCAGGTAGCAAGGCCTTTGAAACTTTGGTTCTGGGTCAGGCACTTAAAAGTGGGGAGGAATGCCGGTGCTTTGCAGTAGAGCTACCCGGAGTTCTACAGTCTCTTTGTCGAGGGGCGTAATATAGTCTCCCAGTCATGGCTTCACAATTCTGGTTCCGGGCCAGGACCTCCAAGCTACAGACAACGCCCCGATTTCGCGGAAGGCGCATGGCAATCCATGGAAAGCCACGATTCAATCTCTCCGACTTTGCAAACGTACTGCTTGCTCGGGATGAGAGTGCTGGAGCAGGAGCTCGCTGCGCGCTGGCAGCGGTTTGGCCCAGCCCCCCGGCGGCAAGGACAAACAAGCCTGCGGTTGCGAGCACAGCGCTATTCAGCTAAGGCTAGCTGAAGTGACAACGTTGTCCATCGACACTGGTGACCTTGGTATCATCAAGGAGACATCTACTTGCGAGAGTTCTATTGTTGAAGGACGCCAACAAAATAATGTCAGTGCTGTTGCGGAATGCTAGGAATACGCGGAGACTGGTTTGATCACCGATGCCACAACGCCAAGATCCTGGAAACTGCTTGGAGGTGGATTGCCCCAAAGCAAGCTTGCTACTTCCGCTTAGGAACCCCTTGTTCGTTAGCCAAGCCGGCCTGAGCGGAGATCCGGTTTGCGGCTGAGTAATCATGGGGATGGGGGGTTTCTGGGCTGGTGCGTCGCTGGCAGCATATCAGCAATATCTAGCAGCTTGCCTGGGAAGACCTACGTGGCCTTCGTGGAAGATGCGCCGGGCAGCTAGTACCCAGGAGAAGCGCAGCACAGAAAGATGTCCGTATGCGCGATGCCGTGCATCAAGGATCGAATACGCGCGTGGCAAAGGAGACGATACAGTGGCACTGGCAATGGACAAGCTGGCAGTGAATCTTGGAGTAGCAACCTGGCCCCATTAAGTGATACCAAGTCCGGTGGTTCTTAGATTGGATGACACTTGGTCTTGCAAAGCTTTGTCTAGCTGATGTAAGTTGGGTGGCGTCACTACACCTTCATCAGCCAAATGTATAACAGAAAGCAAGGAACGGGCCAGAGCCATACCCAGGAAGGGGCTTGTGCAAAGTGAAGCCATGCCGAAGATTCACACCAAGCAACGTTCCACGAGTGCGACTGCTAACGAGCTGTGAAATTCTACGCCAGTTCCATTATGTTTCCTTACATGCAGGAAACATAGGATTGAACGAAAACATATATGGCAATATCTGGATTATATTCCCTCACTCCCCACCAAGAATCAGTAAGCTTAGGGGCATAGCCCTTGGGGGGATCTTGTCCACCATCACAGAGGGCCAGAATCGGTATGCCTGGCAAGGAGCGTTGCTTGAACTTGATGGCCTTTTTTGGTAGCTCCTTATAGTAGTCCCTATTGTAGTTTCCATGTTCTGTTCCATTATTCCTATACAACCCCTATATAACCCATATACATTCCCTATATCGCCTCAAGATTAGAAGCCCGAAAGTCAAGCAAGGCAGCGCGGGCTCTGTTATGGGCAATTTCTGCCGCAGCAACGTCAGCAGCCTCATTGCTGACGTTTCTCCCAACAGCAACAACATCAAACTCTGGCCCGAAGCATGCCTGAACAATGCAAACTCACGCCTTCCACCTCGCAATTTCAACCACGGCCACAAAACAGGATGGCAAACTTACGAAGACCCCTGATGCATTGCTTTCACCAAACGGCCTTTTGGATCGTGGGCCTTCGACCTGGCAGCGAGATGCTGTTCGGCAAGGCATGCACCGCCCGATGTTTACCGAAGTGGCCGTTGGCATCACATTGCCGTTGATTCATCCCTGCTGACTGCAGCCTCATGCCGAGCATGCTATGTCGGGTAGACTTGCGGGTGTCTGTCTGATGTTTCAGATATGTGGCGTGTACCTGGTGCAGCTATCTCTGACGCGCTGTGGCGCATGGTGACTTCTCTCCACACCTGAAACGGCAGACTTGGTCCCTTTTCTTAGACTGTCCTTGCTGGCTTTTGCAAGACATGCCAAGGCAATCTCCAAGCTGGTTCCCGGCTACATATCCACCGAGGCACAAGTTGAAGTGGCATTTTGCTGAAGTCATTTGGGGATTTGTCAAAATTGGGGGTAATTACATTTTTGGGGGTCCCTATATAACAAGGATTTTAGTATTTTGGGGTCTACATTGGGGTCCCCCTAGTTTGGGAAGCTACCATTTGCACGGCCAAAGATGCTCTCCTTTATACCGTTTCCAGCTTTATCTATAACTGTGGTCCTTATGTAGGGACATGTTGATAAGCCAGTAGAGCACTCAATTCAAAGCCTAGCCCGAACTGCCAGGTGGACCCTCGCTTGAGCTTTGACAAGGCTGGCTGCTTCAGTTGGTCAAAGTGTCCCTCTCCTGACCCATCCAAACACAAGAACCCTTATTATCAGGGCCGCTGAAACCCCCAAACACCACTTCTCATTATATAGAACCCTTGGAAACCGTAAGCTGCGGTTAGCATCAGGAAGAGACTCTCCGGCGTGCCCGTCGCATCATAGCCCCGGCCCAGGAATCAGCAGGATTGGCAGTCTGTAAGTGGGGGTTTCCCTAAATTAAAGGTATTTTTTTGTGGTCCGCATAATAAGTGGTGCAGGTTTTGTTGCAAAGGAGTGGCTGGGTCCTGGGGTGGCTCTGGTCCCTTGGTCCTGTGGTCCTCTGGTACCGTGGTCCTCTCCGGTGGTCCTGTGGTCCCCCGGTCCCTAGCCAAGTGGACGCGACACGAGGGTTCTAGGCTGATGGTTGAGTTGCGAGGAGGCGAGGGTGTGCTACTGTAAGGGCTCAAGCAGTTACCAATCTCAATTCGAGGTCTATAACTATATTGAGGTGCCTTATATCATAATTATGCAAGGGGCAGCGGATAGGGCCCTACATGTCACACAAGTTTGCAAGATGATTTTTCGGGACGCAGTAGGACTCCAAGCGTTCATTGTGCTGCCACATCAAACAGTCCGCCTGAGTCGATAGGCAAAAAACCCGACAGGCGCCCTAAAGCCTGGAAGTGTACCAAAACTGAACCCTTGCCAATCTCTTCAACCTGCTGAAGGGCATCTTCGACCGCCAGCGAAGCCGAGGCTCGGCCCGAAGACCTTCAAAATTATATGGCTCATGTATAGGGTTATAGGTTATAGGGGCTTGCCCCCAACAAAGGTGTTTGAGGTTCAAGTGGAGGCTTTTATTTTGGTTTTTGGTGTTCGTATATAGTAGGTGTTTTAGCTGGGAGGATCTCAAAATAAAATCTTAACATATGTAGGAATCAGGGAAAGAGGCTGTCTTCAGATCTTGTTCGTGCCAGGCTGCGGTTACGCCAACCGCAGCATCGAGCCTGGCAACTTTGCTGAGCACACGCTGAAGTTCATCACAGAGCTGAGCAACGGCCGCCTGGAGATGTGGAGATGGCCTGACGGGTCAGCTGCTCGAGCCGCTACCGCTGGCCTCACTTCACCCGTCAACTATGGCCAAGGCCACTGGGATCCCCTGGGCATGATGGCTTTCGAGGGTGAAAAGGGGTTCGCCCACAACCTCACAACTGGAGACGGTTTTCAGCTTCCTCCGAATGGACTTACCCGTTTGATCTTGTTCCCAGTCTCGCTTGGTATCTCAGAAATCTTAAATGGCCCAGCAACGCGTCCGAAGATGCGATCAGTTTTCTTGAAGTCGCTCTTGGTTTTCAGGCCGCAAGGCACGTTTATCTCCACGAGAGTGGGGAAGACATAAGCATCGTGGATGCTGAGAGGCAGGCCAGACTTTTCAGTTCGGCCAGTAAAAGGGTTGGGCAGATCGGCAATTCTGCTGTTTTTCGTGGCGTGGACAAAGCCAGGAGAAAGGACACATTTACTGTCAGCATTCTAACGTCTCTCGGGCTTGCTTGCAAAGGCAGGAGGCCTTCTACGGCGTCCAGTACTCATGGTGCCAGCCGTCGTACACAAGCTTTTATTTGAAGCTGCAGCGGAGACATCTCTAACGCGTGCAAATCAAAAAAGATGTTTTTTTTGACTGATTTCACTAGTCTCCCCAAAGCCCTTTACACCCCTTTTGCCAGGCCGAGAATTATAGGTAAGAAAAATACTTCGAGTCAGGCGCTTGCGGCCACTAAAAAGCGCCGTGCGAAGTCCCCCAAGGTCTTAGCTCATCTTGCAGTCTGGTCGGCTGAAGAGTTGCAGGAGATAGAGAGTGCCCGCGACGGGCGCCACAAAACAAGATTTGAGAAACGTGTTCCTCACAACCGCACTTGTGCAGAAACAGGACAACGCAAACTTTTTTTTTGCGATGTCGATTTCTAACCTTGCCAGATTTAGTAAAGAGAAATGTGAGGGCGAGATTGATCGTTCAGTTGTGACAGGTCCACGACGGAGTTGCAGGGTTGCCACTTGCGCTCAATGGGCTGAAGTTGCTGTAACACCGCTGATGATCCTCTTAAATGCACAAGACAGGGCTGCGGAGCGCAGTGCCCAGAGGGCTGGCGCAGGTTTGGCTTGTTCTCGAAATGGCAGTGCTTTGCAACATGAATTTGGATTTGCGTGCTAGCAGTAGGCAACTTTTGTGCATCATCCAATTTTCCGACACGAAGCCCTATGTAGGGTTCTTTTGATAGGGCTTAGTCTCTGTGTTGTGCCCCGGCCAGTAGTGGCACTTCTTGTCCAATGATGCTTGCTGTGCGTCCAGTCCCGATGCCTCACGCTCAGCCCTCCAATTCTTTGGGTAGGGCTTCGGCCCTGGCTTCAGCTAGTCAGTCCGTGCCTGCTGTCACGCGATTGGATCTTTGAAAACCTTTTTGACTGCTTCCTTTCTTGGGAGTTCTCCTCCAGTCCTTTGCCTGGAGCGCCTTTTTTTCTAGGGTTGACGCCCGTTCCTTCACCCCCTTGACCTCTGTGCTCTCACAGCACGGCAACTTGATTGCCAAACTTCTGGTTCTCGCAGCCACGCAATTTTGTTTGTCGAAGACCTTGTGCCCCGTACTTGGGTGCAGGGTCCCACATCGGATGTGGATGAAGACGAAGATTGACCGTACCCGCATGGTTGCAGCTTTCGGAAGCATCTGAGACCTCCTCAGTGGGCTTGGAGGTTTCCCGTTGCCTTCCGTGACCCTCAAGTTCACGCACATGGCCGTCATCATTGAAGCGGCCCACGAGATCCCAACCCGCAGCTGGTTGCAGATCCTCGCCGTGGCTGGTGCCATCGAGGCCGAGGAGACGGCGGTGCGAGGCCTTGGGGGCTCTCGCCTGGTGCATCAGCTAACCTCATCTGAGAATCTGGGCCCTGCATGGGTATAACTTCCCTTGATCCAGTAATAAGATCAGCAATGCAACCTCGATTTAAATAACTCTTGGCAGTGCCCCCTAGAGTGTTTTTTTTGGGGGATATCAAGGCTTCTGGTAGAGTATAAGCCAAGGCATACGTTGTCCTTTCCTTGCAGCATTATCTCACAAAAGTCGTGTGTGATGCTTTGAATAAGGTGCACCCATTCGTTATAGATGTCGTGGAGAACGATGTGGGGTTTTCTGTGCTGGGAGTTGCTGTTCATGCTGCGCCACCGCATTCAACGCTACTCGTATGGCCCAGAGTGGATCAAGGTCCGCCGAGAATGCTGAGATAACGCATAAGGCATAAGGCCCTCATCATGTATCATCCTGTGGGCGCCCGCGTCTAGACAGAAGGGGCTGAGTCCAACAGGGGTAGGTTTGAAGATCGTTTCTAATGCTCATTTCTCTTCATCCATATTGGAATCATACACATTTAAGTAATTGTCAGAAGGCCCTCAAACTTAATCCTGCCTTTTGAAATCCTGTAGTTTGCAGCATTTGACGTGTTCCCAGACCAGCAAACGCTGCATTTTACAGCGTTTGAAACGTTCCAAGACCAGGAAACGCTGTAATTTACAGCATTCGAGACGTGCCAAGATGCTGTATACAATTTAACGGCTCTGGTCATTTGGTCCTCTGGCCCCATGGTCCTCTGGCTTCCTGGTTCTGTGGTCCTCTGGTTCTCTGTGGTCCTCTGGTCCCCTGGTCTGGTAATCCTGTGGTCCCCTGGTCTCTGATCCCGTGATCCCCATCATCAGGTCATCATGCATGTGCTAAGCATCAAAAACCATGCGCACAAAAATATTCAGCACAATTGTCCCTTGCCCCAAAGATTGTGATGACATCAGGCTTCTGTTTATTGCAAGCATGGATGCCTTTAAAACAGCGGGGGGGTTGGGGGGGGCGCAGCCAATGTACTGAAAGAATGGCTTAGGAACTACAACTAGGGAAAAAATGATAAAGACTGGGGCCAATTCCTCCCACGAGAGGTTGATACCCCAATCCGACACCCAAATACTGCCGGGACTACTGGGGATGGAGGAAATCTTGCGCCATCTTGTATACCAGAAATTCGAGATTTCTAAGTGATGCACTTTTTGGAACATAACACCAAAGAACCACAGGACCCGAGGACCGCAGGACCGCGGGAGCAGAGAACCGCCGGCGAAGAGGACACCGTGACCAGAGGACCACAGGACCATAAAACCAGAGGACCGGAATTGTCTAGGACCTGCGAGCAGGCGTTTGGATCTCGCCCCCCTCCCCCCTCCTTTCCCCCCCCCACCACGCTGTTTTAAAACGGTCCATGCTTCCAATGAATGCCATCACCATGTTTGCAGTAAGGGAAAGCTGTCCGGATCATTTTGTTTGCAAATGGGGGGTCTGTGCCCCCCAACCCCCTGCTGTTTTAAAACAATCCGTGCTTCCAAAATAAGAAAGGAAGAATCATGCCATCACCATGTTCGCAGTGGGGAAAGTTGTGCGGATCATGTCGTTCGCGCCTGATATTTCCAGAATACATTTTAAACCATGTTCTCAGTCTAAGCCGGGAGTGGAACAACTTCTACATTGTCTTCAATAATGTGGTGATCCCTTTTCAGCTCCATCCTTCCGTACCAAACAGCATGTAAGCTAGAAACACCAAGCTCGCACTTGAGTGTTTTCCGTACCCCCAATTCCAAAAGCCCACTCCTTTCCGAGGGACGTAGTTGAAGGAGTGGAAGGTTGCAAGACCAGCATATGCTGTTGAATACAGCACGTAAAACATCCCAAACGCGGTCATTTACAGCGTTTGACCAGCAAATACTGCAAGTTATATCGTTTGGAAGCTTTCCAAGATCGACAACCGTTGTAATTCGCAGAGTTTGAAGCGTTTCAAGGCCAGCAAATGAGCAAACGCTATAATACATAGCGTGTGAGGCGTTCCAAAACCAGCAGATACTGTAATTGCTGTGACTGACAGCATTTGTGACGTTCCAAGACCAGCAAATGTTGGACTGTAATTTACAGCATTTGAAGTGTTTCAAGACCAGCAGATGTTGTATTTTTCAGCATTTGAAGCGTTCCAAGACCAGCAAGTGCTGTAATTCACAATATTTGAAGGGTTCCAAAACCAGGCACTGCTGTAATTTGCGACGTCTGAGACGTTCCAAGACCAGTAAAATGCTGTAATTTACAGCGGTTGAAGTCTTCCAAGAACAAAACGGAGCGAGCCACGCGTTTGCAAAAAAAAGAGCCCGAGCCAAACCTCCGCCCACAATAAGGATGGGGGGGTCTACATTGGGGGTTCCCTGTTCATGGAAGTTACCAAGTCTCCACGGAGCAGTTTTTTGGCCTACGTCATCAGTGAAGATACCTAGGCCTTGTATGAGGAGGCAGGCGTTTCACGAGACAGAGTCGGTGTCTTACATCCAGCCTGACTTGCGCATAGGTAGGCAGTCTGCGGTCAAGGTACTCATCAAGCTAGCGGCCACTTGGGAGGGCATTGCAGCGATGGCTGAGCTCGAAAAGGAGGCTTGGATCCAGCATGTTTTAGTACACGTCATCTTGCAAAGGGATATGAAATCTCCCGGTCAAGGGCATCACCTGCAACATGACTCTGGTTTTTGGTTTTGTTCCTGCCTCAGCAACGGTAAGAACAAACTCATGGCATCTATTTCAACTCAGAATGACCTGAGGTGCAGGCAGTTGCAGCTGCGCAGCACTTGCCTTACCGGCTTTATTCGGCTGCTCTTACCCTCATCTCGTTCTTTCAGACGGATCTGGGGCTTCTCAAAGTAGGTGGCCTTCAGGGACGCCAGGCATAAATGGATTATGTTGAGAAATGTTTATATATAATCCTATTATTACTCTGTTTGCTCTTAGTATTACTAGTAATTATAACCATTTTCATCTTCATATTAGAACTGCTAGTAACACTACTATGACCACATGGTTTCATCTGTGCTTAAACCCCAAACCCTAAAGAAACTAAGCCCTAAACCCGAACTGACTACATAGTTTTTTCATCTGTCCCTAGGTACGGTGCCAGGCTGATTTCTCCATTCCCTGGCCGGGTGCTAGATTGGCACAAGCGGGAATCGGGCCTTGGGCTGAGTCGCAGCCGTGCCGTTCGGCCGCCTACCTACTGGGTTGCTGTTAAGGAACCTGAAAATCAAGTTTAAGAAAACCTTAGTATTTACTATACCAATATTTTGCCATATTGTGGTAGCATATTTTAAGTTCCTTAACAGCAAACTAGCCTACGGAAGATACCAAGGCAAGGACATATGGGATCCGGAGGAGGCCTGCCATACTGGTTTAGGGTTGCAAGGGTGTAGGGTCCAGCTATTGATAATCCTGCATGACCTTAATATACTGTAGCATCATACTTCCGAGGGTACAAGGTAGTCAGGGCCATGCAGGATTCGCAGTATCCACCGCATCACAGCGCATCACCTGCTCCATGCGAATTACTGGCAGCTAGTGTGCGATCAGAGGCTGCTCCACACATGGTTCTGTTGACAGCGCAATTAGCGCGCCAGGACCCTGGCGTCGTTGCCGTCAAGAGGATGTGACCTTTGGACGTCAGCATTGGTTTACGCCTTTGCTGCGAACTGCTTTAATTGTTGGATGTGGTTTGGCTTCAGCGGGAAGGCAAGTTAAACCATGGAGACGATCTTGATAGAAACCACTTCTACCATATGGCGCTGTTATAGCAGACAAACCTGCCAGAAGAGATTCATTCGTGGCCTGGACATGTTTTTGCAAGCTCAGCAGACCAGCGCAACCAGCTGGTAGCAGTAGCAGCAACAGTGCTACTAGTAGTAGTAGTAGTAGTATGAGCAGTAGTAGCATTACTAGCACCAGTAGCAGCCTGTCGACGGGAGTCACGTTTAGCAGAATCAACGAGTGTCTGCTCAACCTGGCGGAATGACTCGCAACTTGGCCGCGCTGGTCTCCAAGTCTAGGTTGTTGAGTGGAGTGGATTCTGTCTTTTGATATGCGTTAACATGATGTAACAAGAAGGTAGCCATCCCCCTGTGCTGTCAACAATGTCGCTCAGGCCGCAGTTTTGCAGAGGCTGCATGTTAAAGGAGGCTCATCAGAAATTAGTGTGATCCTTTTTGCACGAGGTGAGATGTAACAATATAGTGGAGATATGGAGACAGTGACGGATCTGTGGAGAGCGAATCCTCCGTGGTCTTTTGAAAGTCTCGTGTTTAGGAGGCTTGGCCTGGTCTGGAATGAATGAGTGGTGAACCATTCTCACAGCCGTTCCAGGGGGCAAGTGCAAGATATTCGGACAAGCCCTACTATATATCCCCAATATATACACCCTGTTATACTACAGTAGTTTCCATTTTCTTTTTCTTTTCCCTATATAGCCAATTATTCACCCTAATATACCAAAAGCTTTGAAACTGCCCTATCCATTTTATTTCCATTATCCCAATATAGCCCAACGTTACCCAAAAAACCTTAAACCCTAAACCCTACACTCTAAACCCCTAAACCCTAAACCCTACACTCTAAACCCTAAACCCCCGCGAGTGCCGTTGAGGCCATGGGGGCACTCCGCGTTATGCGCTGCCACTACTGATCGCAGCCGCTTGGACGGCAACGCACGTTTGTTGAACATGCCTGATCATTGCAATGCCCAAGGCCGCTCACAGCTTACATCATGGATGGTCGGCGAGCTTTGTTGGCCTGGCATCTATGCCAAAGCGGTGCTTTCAACATGTTCGCACACTGGGCGAGGCATCTGCCACAATTACATGTGCGTGCGTACATACGGTCCCGCCCTGCCAGGGGAAAACGCAACTTGCAGCGACGGGCTCTGGGCAGAGGGTGGCCTATGCCGCTGTGGTCCAGGCTCGGCGCCCCACCACCTGAACAGGGCCAATTGTGCACGTTTGTGCGTGTTCGCACTGCAGGTGCAGGTCAAGGAAGGTCAAGAGGATGCATTCCTGGAGGCCTTCCTTGTGAATTGTGCAACCCAAAAGCAGCACACTGCAAGAGCAGCAAGAGGGGCATCTGAAGGCTTCACTGCAGAACGCTCGAAGTTCCAAGGGTGAACCTCTGAATCAGCGATTCGATGTTCTTCAACAACGTGTCTCGGTGCCCAAGCCGTACAAACGTGAAGGTCATTTTATGCTTTATGGCAGATCTGATGCATTCGGCCTGCTTCTGATGTTGCTAAGGAGATTCTCCTAGCAACTTCGCTCTAGTTGAGATCTACAGGACCACCGCAAGTGCATGGTGCAAGCGATACGTATTTCATTTTCTAGAGATTTGGGACTAGTCCAGGAATGCTGACGGCCCGACGGGCCACAAGGAAACCCCGCACTACAACGCATGGCGCGAGCAAGTCGCAGACATGATGGCAACGCCGAGGACGCCCTGCCTGGGCCTGTCGGGTTACGTACGGTTGAAGATGTGCTGCTGCAGGACTGCGGTGCAGTATGACACCGTGTTTCCTGGTAAGGCCATGCTTGTAAGAGCTTGTTGCCTGGCATTGCTGCAGCTTCCTCACCTGGTGCTCCTCAACATAGCTTGGGCTTCGTATCGAGAGTACGGATTTTGGGAGTCGCCTGGTTCCTTGTGTTGTTGGCCGAGTCACAGCAGCTTTCCGGTCCTTGTGTCTTTTCACTCTCTGCTCCCCATGCACGCTACATGATTGCCATGTGCACTATTCTTGCGGTCCCAAGACTTCGCCACAGTCCGTTTTCCGTTCATCATGTCCCTGAAGTCTTCCAGACTCTCGCATGCCTCGATGGCAAGATTTGCGATCCTCCGACCGTCGTAGCTTTCCGGGGCCAAATTCTTGGAGGGCTGCTTATGGAGAGTCTGGGGGGACTTCTTGTCTGATTTTGAAGCTTGGGAGTTCTCTTGTTGGCACCGGGCGCGTGCTTGCGATGGAGGTCACGGACTACACGCCGGCCACGCTCATGCTTGAAAGATATCAGGCTGACAGAGAATTGGATTTCATGTGAGCTGTGCTTTTTGGTGTGAGCAGCTGCAGGGTGCAAAGGACGTGGACATCACACATGTCCTGGTGAAGGTGAAACCTGGAGCCGAGAAGGTACTTGTGAGCAATAGAGCCACTTCGACTCTCGCAACACCAAAGACAACCAAGGCGTTCAAGAAGGCTACCCGCGAAAACGCAATGGAGTCGGCAGGTCGCCCAGGAGGGCAAAGCATGTGAGTCGGCCTGCGTGCCACCAGCGTTGCACAGAATCCATCGGTTTTCGCCGGGAAGCAAGGTGAAGGAGTACGGCAATCTCCGGTTTGACGTGCTTCAAAGCGTGGACGATCCAACAAACTTCCTGCTGATCGAGGTGTACAGGCCAGAAGCCTTTTTGCTTTCATACCTACATTGGGCTTTTGGGATAATGGAAAATAAAATGGAAATGGAAAATCAAATGGAAACTTCTGTATAGTATATTGGGGTTATATAATATAACATGGATACTACTACAGTCAATGCCATCCCTAACCCCTCGACCAAGGACCGCAGCTGAGGCAGCCAAGCACAAGAAGACAAAGCATTACCTGGAGTGGAGGTCAGCCATGTTGGGATTGTTTCTGAGTTAAATCTAAAAATCAGAACCTGCAGAAGCCGCAGGTCCACAGTGGCATTCATGATGGAAGAGCCCCGACAGGGCATAAAGTATGTTCACAGCCTCAGATGCTTTGAGGAATAAGTCGACTTGTATGACGCTCTTTTGGTCACAGCCTCTTGATGCGTGCGTGCACTCCCATCATGGGGGGGATTGAAGTTCCACGAGACCAGCCTTGTATTCATAGCGTAGATAGCGCCTTCCGCGGACAACAACATCAGTTCACCTTGGTGAACAGCTAGAATGCAGATGCCTCTCCCAGGTTAGATTCTCGCAACTGCTTCGACATTACTCTCATGCCTTGGATCTATTTGCTGGTGACGCCGGTATGCCTGGAATTCATTCAACTTGCACTATTCTTCTACATGTGTCATGGCTGTGACAACCTGATTCTCCGTCTTGCTGGTTTGCCAACCCACAAGTTTTGCAATCGCTCCGTTCGCCAGTCGTCCAAGGGTGTGATGAGGTGTGAGAAGCTCCGACTTGTTGTGTCGCCCCATTAGTCCAAATTATGCTCCATTAGTCTGAGGGTCCAAGGTACCCCCCATCATTCCAAGTCCAGAAACGGAGGGTCGTGCCATGATTGCCACCATTGACCCTTATTATGCCTGCGCTTGTACACCTGGCAGGGAAAAGAAAGTATGTCGTCTGCACTCGAAGTAGTTGTCAGGATTGAGCCATGAACAGTGCTAAAAAAGACCACCCGAACCCTTCCTGAATGTGAACAATGTGTAGACCGTGGGACTAGCGATGCAACACCCCCGAAAACATGCCGTAGCAAACGAGACGCGGACCTACTACTGCTGCTACTACTACTACTACTACTACGACTACTACAACTACAACTACTACTACTACCACTACTATACTAGCCGCCCCCCCCCCTACCCACTATGTTTGCTTAAATTGCCAATA
>CAJNIZ010006036.1:61705-93316 GCA_905231905.1 Symbiodinium pilosum
TTCGCCGCGGCATGTGGTCTCAAGAGTTTGCATTCTTTTATACATGTCTTCTTATATCGCCGGGCGACGGTATCCTAACAGTATAAAACTTAAGCTTGGGTTAAACTACACATGTGGGGTTCTCCGGTCCTTTAATTAGTATTATTACAATTGTCATGATCACGACTACTATTGATTTTGGTCCCAGTATAGTATTTCTATCCCTGTTTCCTTTACTGCTGTTATTGCTGGATATAAGTTTCCGTCCCATGTTTACTGTTGGTATTAGTTTTAGTTTAGGGGGACTAGGAAGCATTTAAACCCAGGCATTATATTGAGGTAGGGGTTCTTATTGTAAGGAAGTTAAATGCTTATTGTTTGGGTCATTCCCCCACCCAGTAACTGTCCTTAAAAAGGCCTTATTAAGGGGCTATTATAATTCCGATTACCCCTTGTGGTAACAGTTACTGTAAGGGGGAGTAACCCAACCTATAGTTAAATGCTTCCTAGGGTTCCTAATTAGTATGCGCATTGCTGTTAGTAGCGTTGTTTTTCGGCTCTGTACTTCCAAGAAACATCAAAGCTGTGCAAGTCGCACCGAGCTTGGCAATTAATTGCATGTTGTCACTTTGGTCCATATTCTGAAAGTGGTGGGAACTGCATCCCCCTCCAACACCCTGGATTTTTTTGAAACAAGTGCAATAGTTGGCCAAGCAATTTATCAAAATCAGACAGGGCCTACTTTTTCTCACCATGATTCATGATTTGAAGTTACTAGTACGCTGATTTTGTGTTGCTTGCAATTGTTATTGCGATTTCTGTTCTTTTTGCTAAAGCCCTTTTCATGGTGTGATTTTCTACTATTTGCTCCGCTGTTGGTTAGCATTAATGCTACCACGATTAATTTGTAGTACTGTTATTTCAAACGATCGTTGCTACTGTTCTTCTGGATAAGAATTTCAGAATTTCTAGTCCTGCTGCTGCTGCTGCTACTACTACTACTACTACGACGACGACGACGACGACGACGACTACTACTACTACTACTTACTACTACTATGTTTGATCTGCTGCCAATACTTGTTGCTCGTATTATTTCCATGTTTACGACTGAAGCTTCCATTTCTGCTATTATGCTTGTGGTTCCAAGTGCTACTGCTAACCCTCTTACTGCGTTGATTAAGATTACTACTATCAGTGTTCCTCACAGTATCATTTCTTTTATTCTGATTACCTTGGCGATGATGGTAAAAGAATAGGACAGCTGTCATAAGAAAAGTCATGCTCATGAGGAAGGTCATAAAAATGAACATTTTCATAGAAAAATCCAGAAGAATTGTAGTATTCTCAATAAGATAAGAGTCATAACAGTACTAGTGATAGTTGTGCAAACAAATAACATGAATCGCAACAACCAGTATAGCAAATTTTGCAATTTAGTTTTAACGATTCTCCATACTCTTGCTAGCTACTGCAATCGTCCTTGTGATTGTTATTCCTCTCCTTAGTCTTGGCTTCATCAGTTGACCATTATTACGTTGGGGGCTCTCTCATCCCATTCTTGTTCGTTTGTAGGACATGTTTTTTTTCACTATTCTCAGCATTATCATTCTCGGTATTACTTTGGCTATAATTACAACAAATGTTATTGATTTTCGGTTTCTATTCTGATTGTCATTATCCTTTATTGAGCTCTGGCAGGAGCATCCTAACAGATTGAGCTCTAGCGTGGAGCGTTTTGACAGCTCCAGCGTAGAGCGTCCTCAAATCTCGGCTCAAAAGTGATCTCTCGCGTAGAGCGTCCTGAAATTTCGGCTCGAAATTGAGCTCTCGCGTGGAGCGTCTTCGCATTTGGGTCTGCAGAATGCCCAGGACACCTCCCAAAAAAAAGGAACAAAGCTAGATTATTGTCACCCAAAGGCTGGCCAATTATCTGGTCTGACTTTCAATGCAAGCCCTGAAGCTAGGTGTTGTCATGGCCGCGCCCGCAAATCCAGACATGTAAGCAGTTCCGCATGACCGCAGAGATTTCGTCGTTCAGCCCTGCCCTTCAGCATGATAGCTTGAAATGTATGCTTATGGTTCAATCACAACTGGAGCATGGCAAGTAGTGGCCACAGGCAATGAGATCTATAGAGAATCATCACACCTGCGGCACCGAGGCCACAGCAGCTCCCTGCTCAGCAGCTCCCTGCTCAGCACCTACAAGCTCAACAGCTACAAGCTCAGCAGCTACAAGCTCAGCAGATCCCCGTCCAACAGGTGTCTGCACAGATTCCTGCCCAGCTTTCCCCCCAGCAGCCTCAGCTGCAAACACAACCAGTTCATGCGCAGCTTCAAGCTACGCACCCAGCCCCAGTTCAGCAGTTTCAGCCTGTTCAGCAGATCCAGGCTTTGCAGCAAATCCCACAGCAACTTCCCTTGCAGCAGATTTCGTTACAGCTTCCTGCGGGCGTTGCTCAGCAAATCCTGCTTCCAAGCAATGCCCAACTTGCAACCCCAGTAGCCGTGCCACTTGGCGGCATCCCCATAAGCAGCAAAACGGTTCAGAGAAGGAGTTGAAGCTGCAAGACAGAGTCCAGTCCAAACTAAGGCAGCCAAGTGCCTGCAAGCTGGAGGCACCAAGCTCACAGAGCCAGCGAGCTCCAAGCCCACGCTGGGCTGACATTACTGATAGCTAAGCCCTGCGGCACATGTCGTTCTAGTCTATGATATGACGTGCATCGCGCGCTTTAAAAGATTTCAGAGGTTGAGCCCGCCAAGTCCTGCTTACAAAGCATTGCCGTTGAACTGGGAAAAGAGAAAGAAAAGCCCAGCTATGCATCCCCCCCAACCTCTCAATAGTTCCCAGTATAGCATGTTATAGCATATTGCAACATGTTAATTATCGTATATAAGAGGCAACTAGCGGACAAGTCATGCAGCTCCCTCTGGGAATGACCATGCTGTCATTGCTGCAGCAATGTGGTCGTTAGACAGCCATTTCAGAGACGGCTGCAACCCCTCACTGCCCGGAGCGGCGAACATCATGGAGCTATTGGGGTCATATACTGTAGGAAAATCTAGGGTTAATGGACAAGACAATCGAGACATCCAAATCATAACTCAAGGAGTGTTTGAAGTACATCAGTGGCTGTCCATTGCTGGTGTGTGGCCTGGCGAAGCCAGGCTACCTCTCTAGCAGGATGAGATTGGTGTAGGAGCAAATGACACAGTGCAAATTACGTGAGAAAAAAGCAAGACGCTTGTGACTTCAAGTTAGGCAGGACGGGGGAAGCCCCAGGACTTCTCTTAGAGCTCTCCCTTGGCCTCTTGCTGCAGGATGTTGGCACCTGAAAAGTCTGCTCAAGGATGCGCAGACGAGGAGGTTTGCGGTGGGCAGATGTCTGAGGCTCCTGCCCCGGGTCTTCCCGATGCAGCAACCTTTGACACTTCCCTGTTGTCGCAAAGGCTGAGTTCCGCTTGCTCTTCAACGAAGATGCCTGTGCCATTGAGAAGACGGCTGAGGCTGGCTTGAAGCACTGGTCAAGCTTTTCTTCCTTAGCTTCTCTGCCCGAGGGCCTGAGAGCCTTCATATCCGACACCAACAAGCTGGAGGCCACACAAAATAGTAGTTTTTTTGCTGCGAACTTGTTGTGTCTGATGCAGCGCTGCCGAAATCGGGGCGGAGCCTGCTGCCTTTTCTTGAACAGCAGGCGGCTATCAAGGAAAAGATCCAGTCCTAGTCCAAAGTTGAGCGTTGACTAGCTGCGACTAGCTGCACGAATAGGTTTTCCGCACTTGCCACAACAGCGGCAAAAAAGGCACCTCCAGTGATGCCCGTGAGTTTGGTACTCAGCGCGCTTCCACCTCAGCCAGTTGCAGAAACTGGAAAGCTTCATGGGCTTGCTGCTGCTGTTTGTGGTTAAACAGCAGAGGACCGAACCGTTTTGCACACGGATGGAGCCTCTGCACCATAGTGCCGGTGCACGCAATGGCGTGCTGTTCAACTTCCAGCATGCGGATTCCAGCGCTGCTCTGTGCAGTGCTCATGATCTGCGGAAAAGTTGCAGCAGCTGATGCGGCTTTGAACTCTTGTGACGAGGAGCCGGCAGATTTGATGCAGATAACTTCCATCAGGTCAAATGCAGCAATGGGGCTCTTCCGTGCTGCCCCAACGACGCCCAAGAATGCGTCTGAGGAACCTACAGACATCGAGCAGCATCTAGCTGAACAGCTTGAGAGCACGAGAGGGAAGAAGTCCGACACAAAGGAGAAAAACCGGAAGCAGTGGCCAGGCACAAATGTCAATGACACAAAGCTGAACTCCACAGGCGAAGAGACAGCCCCCTTTGTGCATGCTGAATATCAGGGTGCCAAAGGTAAGGCGGTCGAAGTCAAGGTTGAGATAGCCACCACGAGTGAGATCGTGTCCATTTATCTCCTCCTCTTTGTTCCGCTGCTCATGGGCTGGGTCTACTACTGGTATGGCCTCACCACCGGCTCCGGGCAAGATGCCCTGTATCAGCTTCTGATTCAGCTCAGCGTTGGTGCTACCAGCATCGGGAGTGTGATAGCCAATCAGTCACTGTGCATCTTGACACGTGAGCCCATGGCTCTGACATTTCTTCAGGCATTTGGCCTTTGCACAGCCGGACTGATGGTCTCTGCCTTCCAGGCATGCAGCACATCGCGGAAGAATGCCACGCGCAATGGACTTCTCGGGCTTGTGAAATGGACGCCAGCAGCTATTGCATTTTGTGCATATCAGCTGGCAGATCATTTCCTTTCCAACAACAGCTCCATCTCAGAGCGTACCATTGTTGGCAATTTAGGTCCAGTGGTTGGCCTCATTGCAGAAGTTACCCTGCCAGGCTATTTCTTCGTGAATGCACAGGGAAAGACCCATGCTAGCTTGTCATCTAAGATGGCATTATTCAGCACCGTCTTCGGTGCCACGATTTTTGTCCTGCAGGATCCCGACTTCAACTGGATTGGCATAGAAACCTCTTCGATTTGGACGCTTGCGCATGTGGTGTACAGATTGCTACAGAGAGCTTTGCTCGGCAGATTGGGCGATGACGTCCCGGTCGCTTGGATGCTGGCCTGGGATGGATTCCTGCTTTGCATCCCAGCTTTTTTGATGGCAGGCGAGTCTCTATTAGATCATATTATTCTATGGCATATTATGCTATATCATATTATGCTATACCATATTATATTATAAAATATTATGTTATGCTATATCATATTAATACTACATTATATTATGCTATATCATTTCGACCATATTATCCTAGCTTTTTTCATGGCAGGCGAGTCTGCAGCATCTCTGTGGAGCGGATGGCAGATGCTGGGTTGCTGTTAAGGAACTTGAATTAAGCTACCATAATGGGTAATATGTGCCATTGTCTAAACTCCTAGTATCCCCCTTAATAAGCCCTATAGTAGTCCCCTATATAATCCCCTATATAACCCCCTTTAAGGAGTTTAGACTATAGCTCATATAGGGCTTACGGTGTAGGGATAATGGAGAAGAACATGGAAAAGAACATGGACAATGAAGTGGAAACTGGTGGAATATAGGGATTTAAGAAATTCAAATTTAAGTCACCGTAATGGGTATACATGGTAAATAACAGTGTTTTCCCGACATAGTAACTTATATTAAGTTCCTTAACAGCAACCCAGGATATGGATCGCCAACTCGCAGGTCTTCATCCTATTGCTTTTGTCTTCGCTGTCTTTCGCCTCTGGACACTTTGTCACAATCTGTTGTTTGAAGAGCTCCTCTGCCACCCTCACGATGGTCATTGGCAACATTGCCACAACATTGTGCTTAGTTCAGGGCATTCTTTTCTTTGGAGACCGGGATTTCCAGCAGCCTCTGACAGTGGTGGGAATGATGATCAACCTGTTCGGCGGCCTGTGGTATGCAAAGAATCAGGATTCAGATCGCAAGCCTGCGGCTGAGGGCAAGCAGCTGGAGGGCAAGGAGCCTGAGCTACAAGACGCAATAGCAAACTCTTAGAGTTTCAGAGCTTCTGGGAAATTCCCAACCTTGCTAGGCAGAGGGCGTCACCTTTTCCAGGCTTCTTGGCTTGGCGACCCCTACCATCTGTTCAGGCGTAGCTCCTAAGGAGCTTGCGCAAAACCTGGACACGCCGCAGAGACTTCAGAAAAGCATGGCAGGGCTTTCCCGTGCGAGGGTGGTGAAGTGGAGGGAAGGCAGTGGCATGTCCAACTGGGTGGTTGTCAAAATTATGGTACCCATTAGGGTAATATTAGGGTTATATTGGGGTTATATGGGGGAGAATGGAAAAGAACATGGAAACTATTATGTTGGGTTATATGGGTGGTTGTCAAAATTATGGTCTCTCTTTGGGCACCCTAAATATGAGGTGCCGTATTATAATAGGGAACCAAAAAGGGACCATAATTCTGACAACCATCCAGCTTGCGCACAACCTGTACCGGCTCGAAAGGCTCCAGGTCCTTGCGTGCGATCAGGGACCGGTAGACGGGGACATGTTCTGCATATGTTTGCATTCCAACACCATCCGATCCTAAAAGCTCAGATGGCCAAAGAGCAGCTGTATTGTGTCAAAAGCAGATCTTCTGCTCTGATTCTGCCAACAACATCAAAGAAAGAGCTCTTCAACCAATGACTGGATGACAAAGTCCACTTGTATCAGACAAGCCGGAAAGAGCCATAATTCGCCTGACATTACAGTCCAGCAGCACTACCCGAACTCACCAGCCTGGCCGGCGATTCGATTGATGTCTTCTGTTAAAACGTGGAATACTGCTCATGTGCTGACTCCCTTCATGTCAGGTGGGGTGGAGAGTCTGCGCCAATGGCCGCAGAGCCGGTGAGCAAGGTGCAGCCAAAGTGTGGGCAGCAAAAGCTCTTTGAAGCACTCGAAGTATCATTATCATGTTACTATTACTAGTACTATTACTATTACTAATTATTAATTACTATTACTATCATTATTACTATTGCTATTACTATTCGAACTACTATTATCATTCGTATATTTATCCTATAATTTCTCAGCAGTGCTGTTTTTTTTTTTCGAATGAGGCGCACGGCAGGCAGATCTGGGTTCTCCTCCTGCGGCTCGCCTCAAAGGACACATAGTCTAAACTCCTTAAAGGGGGTGATATAGGGGATTATATAGGGGACCTACCATAGGGGATATTAAGAGGGATACTAGGAGTTTAGATTATAGCTCAAATGACACATGCTCCGCACTACCAAGTCTTACTGGGGGGAAGTAGGTAATATGGGAAGACGATCCATATGAGCTATAGTCTAAACTCCTTAAAGAGGGGCTATGTATACATTTTTTTTAGAATAAGGGAATACACTGGGTTGCCGCTGAAGAACTTAGATTAAGTTACCATCACGGGTATGTATACTAATTAGTATGTCTTCCCCATTCTAGTAACTTAGGTTTAGCTCCTTAACAGCAACTCCGTACAATCCACATATACTCCTCATTAATCCAGTATTAAACCCCAGTAAGAAGTGGTAGACCCTCTTCTTGGTCGGCAGCCCTGCTGCACACTGCGCTAAGGTTTCTGGGGCACGCCAGCTGCTCTGTCTTCTTGATCCTTGTCAACAAGACAATTTCCATGTCATTTCCCTATGCCCAAGCCTCAGAGTCTTTCCGACCTGTGCACGCCTATGGAAGGCCAAGGCACAACTGTCTACATTGACATGACATTCTGAGGCCTGGACAGTTGTGGCCTTGCAGAACACTGGCACAATTGTGTGCTCATGCATCCTGCACCTCAATGGCAAGGCCCGTAAGCAGTTTCTGTGCATTTGCCGGGCCAGCATGCTTGCTTTTGCAGGTGCTCCTGCGTCAGCTGAAGCGGCATCAGGTCCGTCGGGCTTGCATGACTAGTAGCACATGGACGGATAGTGGATGCCCATTGCCCGGCCTGGCGTCATCCGAAGAAATTCTTCGTATCATTCAATGATCTATCTGTGCTGCATCTCGCCCCGTTCAGCTCTCTGCGCTTTCTTGTCGCGCTCGGCCGCTAAGACATATCTTTTGGCGAGGAACAAGCGCCACCGACGGCTGGCACAGCACGATACGGCACGGCCACTTGTGTTCCCACCTTTTGTCTTGTCCTCTCCGTGCCCCAAAGCGGCCAGGAAACTAAGCAACATGGAGGAGGAGGGGAAAGAAATTAACAGACCTGGTCAAGCACAGGGTGCCCACCGGCAAACCTGCAAATGCACCGGCGCTGTCCACCTGTCCCAGTATTTGAATCCAAATCCGCACGAGTAGAGGAGCAGTGGCGTCAACAGCTAGGTGTTGTCCAGAAGGCAACGTAGCGAGAAATCCCCGACAAGATTACTAAGCCGCTGGAGAAAAGCACTCCCCAAAGCAGTGCAGGTGCTACCGCTCCTCGTAGATGCCATCTGGCTGGTTGCAGTGCCTTGGAATCCCTTGCGGCAGTCGGGGCATGTGTCACAAGGATGTATCTCGTTAGATTCTGCCAACTTCCAGCACGGGCGGAAAGCAGACGATGCAGGTGCTCATGAGCAGCTTCCGAGCTCTAGAAGAGGTTAGTTACTTCGGTCGCAATCATCTGCTGCGCCGGTCATGTGCCTAGTGGCGCATTTACTGTGACGAGCCTTGCTGAGGTGTCCCACTGTATGTGGCTGGGCAGAATAGCCACTGCGCACTTGCACCACTCTTGTGGGCCCGACTTAAATCGACTTAATGTCGGCTGTAGTAGCCTAGGTGGTCATCAGGAATACGGTGCCGTTTCTGACCGCCGTGAGCGAGCGTGTAGCCTTGAAGAAGCCGATGGATGCCATGTTGGTCTTGGCACTTCTGATCACTTTTCTGGGTACGGTGCTCTATTCGGTGACTTGGCCTCAAATCGTAGCCGCCGTAGGTAGAGAAAAAAATGGCGCAGGAATTTGGGGTTCGCGACTAAGCTGAATTGTCCGAGGTCACGGACTTCACTATTCGTTACAACGGCGCTCTTTATGCAGTGTCCAATGCCATCTTGGTTGCGGGCATGTGCACCTATGAGCGCTACCTTATGACCTCTGCCAATCTTGGCATGTCTGCCATCGACATAAACTTCCATCGAGTAGTCTGGGCCCAAAGCACTCCGTTGCAGGTCTTGTCTTACCAAAGCTGCTGTACTCTTCTCCTAAACTAGTCACTATAACCCCTATATAACCCCAATATACTGTAGTAGTTTCCATTTTATTTTCCATTATCCCAATAGAACCCCAATATAAGCCTTTGTGCCAATACTACAGTTGCATGTCGTCTGGGTTCACCTGAGACCTCTCTTGGTCCCCTCTGCTTCCAAGTAGCAGAATTCAGCACACTAATAATAACAATAACAATAATAATCACAGTAATAATAGTACTACCAATAATAACAATAACAATAATAAACATAGGAATAAAAACAGGAATAATAATATTAACAATATTAACAATAATAGCAGTAATAACAATCCTTGTGCTTCCAAGGTTTTATCGATGCCTCTAATAGCAAGCCTTGGCTACATGGAGGGATTTCCTGGCACGCTGTTGGATCTGGCAGTTCGCAGGCGCATGCCTTAAGGGTACAGGGGAAGCTTGCTCTGCCCTTACTGCTGGGTACCCCTATGTCCCCCGTATATCCCCATAGTATAAACAGATAGAGACTAACAAACCCTAAACCCTAAACCCTAACATAAAAGTACATTGTAGACCCCAAGCCATGGAGGTATGAAGCCCTTCTCATAGCGTCATCGGCCTTCGCCGCATTTGGCATTGGTACGCTTCTTCTGGCTTTGCAGGCCAGGAAGGCATACATGTCTGATCCCTGAACATGTGCCAGTATGAACTAGGGCTCAGAGTTGGGAGTATCAGTATGAACGTGCCACTGGCCTTCAGCAGTTAGGCAAGCATCCAGCAACAATCTTACTGCCTCTCAAAGGAACTTCTTTAGGACCTTGAAGAGGTCAGCTGATCGAAAGGTGCTGGCATGGCCTGCCACATAGGTCATAGGCCCTCCCGGTCATCCAAAGCTTGGTCTAAATCAGAAAGAAGCTGTGGGCTTGGAGATTTGCCCTGTAGCAGGCGGAGGTGTCTGCAACCACTATACAGGCAACGCCCAGATTTGCACTTCTGCGATGTTTGCACGGTAATTGGAGATAAGCTGAGCAGTAGCAAGACGATGCGGAAGCGAAGGTGGCCAATGTTTCCTACAAATGCGCCACAACGGTCGTAAGCAGACTGACACATCCATCGGAGACTCTCGCTTGAATTAGCGTTGTCAGATTGCGACCTCTCATTGTCATGCGTGTGTCACGGGCTGCCCCTGGTTGCTATGATGTCCGCAGGCTTACATCGATGGGAGTTCTGGGCTACTGCATTTGAGCCTTGTCTGCACTCCCAGCATGAAGCACCTATGAACGCATGTGTTCTCTTAAATGTCGCTGTTGCGGAACGTGCAGGCACAGCCGTCACACAAAGCGACAGGGTTGTACATTCAAAGAAACAGACCAGTGCCAGCTCCACCCTGCTCCTAAACTAGTCACTACAACCCCTATATAACCGCAATATACTATTTCCATTATCCCAATAGAACCCCAATATGACCCCAATAATAGCATTGCCAAGGCACCGGAGGTGTGCTGACCTACACGCTCACGCGCCCTTCGCCTGCTGCAAAGGCCCCTCGACGTCTGCATTATCTAATCTGACAGATGACCTAGAGTATACATTATTGGGGTCATTTTGGGGTTCTATTGGGGTAATGGAAAATAAAATGGAAACTACTATAGTATATTGGGGTTATACAGCGGTTATAGTGACTAGTTTAGGAGCAGAGCTGAGCTCAGGACAAATGATCTTTGCGGCAGTTTGGCATCCCTTGTCCGCTGGCCAATACCCAGCAAGGACAGGATGTCAGTGCTGAGAGGCGGTTTCACCTCGCGAGGCGCAGAAATGAAGATTAGCAGACCCAACTGAGCAGTGCAAGCTGACTTTGGCGCTTGAATTCTTGTATTCAACCTCTCCCTAGGGTTGATGCTAAAGAATCATGCATGACCTTAGTATACTCTAGTACCATAATTCGCAAGGCTTAGGGTACTTAGGGTCATGCAGGATTTTTAGTATCCACCGTAGGTACATCTTTCTAAGTACGGGTGTGATGGCCTGACCGCCGGCTGAATTTGAAAGCTGACATCATGCGAAGATGCCTCACAAGCGGAAGCGAATGATGATTACAGCCCTCTCGTGCAAGCACACATTTGTAAGTTTCAAACCCGTTACCATGAAAGTACTGAAGTGCTATTGAAATTTGCGGGTACCAAGATCCAGACGCAGGCGATGGCGATGCCTGGTCACCCATACTCATGGCTTCCTTATGGCCCTTGTGCTCCAAATGTCGTCAACCATTTCCACTCTGGACAGCCTGGGTGGCATGACCCTCGCAGGCGGTGGACACAACCCGTGCAACCAGTGCGTGCAGCCAGTTGCGAACGCTGGACAGCTCGAGCATCTTTACCAGCGCCACCTCGGAACTCTTTTTCCTGTCTCCATGCTTCCCTGGGACCACAACGGCTGAGGAGCGTGCCTGCTGCAAGCTCGGCTGCGCCACCCGCTCTTTCAAATCCCTTGGTAGCGGTAGCACTGCAACCGCGCCATGACAACTCAAGTCGCCCACGCATGGAAGTCCCAGGGCTGGCAACCTCAGAAAGTTCTTTGCGGGATCGGCCCACGAGTAGGCCGATTGAGCTGCAGCGAATTCCTGCGAAAGGCCCTCAAGAGCGACAGCACAGGTCAGAAGTTGCGGCGGCCCTGGCAACATGGCCACACCTTGGTAAAGTCTTTGCAATATCTCCCAGCATTGGGGTACATCTTGGGGCGATTGGGGTATTCTAACAGGTTGGATAGTGCTCCTGATTTGTTTGCAAGCTATTGCCTCCGGCCGGGTCGTGTTCACGTTTGCGTAAAAGAACGTCTTCCTGTTGTAGCTGTTGGTCTTGCCAAGGATCTTCTTTCTGCCTGTTCATTGCGGCAGCCTATTGCAGATCCCGAGTCTGCTGGCTTGAGGGGGCCCGAACGCAGCATGCCGAGCGGAGGGCTTTGGAGGGGAGAGCCAAAGTCTCCTCCAGAACAGATAGAACAGCCAGCCGCGCGGTTTCCTCAGATATCCTCAGATAAGGGACTATCAATTACTGTGCTAGCACCCGGACAAGGTCGTTGGCAGCGCTTCCTTCCCCTCAGTCTTTGAACAGCAGTGCGAGTCCCAGGCAGTCACCAAGCAACCTGGCTGCAGCTGCAAGAAATTGATGCAAACCTTTGCTGTTCATCACTGATCAGCATGTGTCTGCTTTGGCTGCGCGGCTGGAAACAGCTACATGTAAGAGGTGGATCGAGGAGGGGGGGTGGGGGACGAGGATTGGTGGGCACGCATTGTCCTGATCACCCTGCTACCTGTAACATTCAGAGCGCTGTTAGTCTGGCGGTGCTCTAAACCGATCCTTGTTCTGGCGCAGCAGCAACTGAAGATCCAGCACAAGAAACGGTATTGGATGTCTTGAATTTGCTTGTGCATGAAACCAGCGAGCGTGGTACCAAGCTGTGGTTGGCACATAGGGTCTTGGCGGGCAGGGGGCCCCGCAAAGAATTGATTAAAGGGGAGGGGGGTGCCCTCCTGTCACCCCCGCCTATGCACCCCGATTCCTCCCCCCTTCAGGCCAAAAAGCAAGGCCTGCAGTTGCATTCAAGAGAACTCCTTCTTTGCCTTCCACTGCTGCCTCTGCCTTCCGTGGCCTTCTTCTCAAGTGTACATGCTTCCCCAGACCCCCAAAGGGATCTAAAAATTAGATCCCTGGAACCATATGGGAAATTATATAAGGATTATATAGGGTTTATCATGTGTCTATATAGGGGATCTAATTTTTCGATCCTCCCAGGGGTGTGGGTCCACATAAGCGATCTTGTCCTTAAAGATGACAAACAAGGCATTGCTTTTGCTGGATCGTTTGTGCTCCGACGCACATCTGATGAGCGCTGCCAGTCCGAGGACTGGGGTAGAACAAGGTCCTCGTGGCAGCATATGCAAACTGGGTTGCTGCTAAGGATCTCAAATGCGTCACATAAAATGGGTATATAGTGACTTAGTAAATACTTGATTAAATACTTTATAAGGTTGCTTGGTTGTAAGTATTAGACTAGCCTAGATTTAAGTTCCCTAGCAGCAACCCAGCAAAGGGCGACCGCGCGGTCACAGTCAGAAAAAAAGTGCTTGCTTCAGGAGCTCATGAACTCTCGCGGGCAATCAGGCTGAGATCCATCAAAGTCAATTCCAGCCATAGCTGTGGATTGGTTTGAGCCAGGAAGTGATGACCCTGAAGATGCTGTGGTCAGAGACCAAGGAATGGATGGCAGGGTATTTCAGCAGCCTAGGTTTGGTAACCAGTATGATGTGACCAAAATCCTGTGAAGTTCTTTGAGGTCAGGCCTTTGCGGCCTCAGCAGAAGCAGGCGCACATGCGCCGTTTGGCAGAAGATGCCTGCAGACTCTCACTGACTCTAGCCTTCATTCTGGAACACTTCCCACATGGCTGGTTGTCAAAATCATGGTCCTTTTTTGGGTACCCTAAATATTAGGGGCCGTATTATAATAGGGACCCAAAAAGGGACCACAATTTTGACAACCCACATGCAGCCTGAAACATCGCCCACTGGGCCCACCAACTTGGTCAGCTCAGCTCAGCTAAGGGGCTGCGCAGCAGCCGAAAACTCAGAACGCTGCAACACTAATAGTAACAATAATAATAGTAATAGCAAGCATACGATCAGCAATAATGAAATAATAGTAATAGTAATATTAATAGTAATAATAGTAATAGTAGCTGTGCAAAGGTAGCAACGGGCATGACATGCGTTGCTGCTCATCTGAGATACCGCCAGACGTCCCTGCCCGTTTGGATGCGGATGTCGACACGGTGGGCTTGCCAACGGAACGCAGCCCAACCATGAGGCTTCGATATTCGCCCCGAACCCTGGCTTAGCTCCGTGCTTCACGTGTTCTACAAGAATGTGCAAGAATTCATCGAGAAATTGTGCATGTACGGGGATGTACGTCAAAGCATCCCTAAGTGTTATATTGCGAGTCTTGTTGAGCACTGCGGACTGAACAGTTGCGTACAGAGCAGAGGCATCGACTGCCGCAGTATCTGAGGCGCTGGCTCCAGCCCCTCTTGCCCGCCTGAGGCCTGCTGGCCCGTTCATGCTTCTATGCGCACCATACTACGCACACCCTTCCCCGAGAATCGGTTGCAAATCCTTCCTGAGGTGGGAAAAATCGATGCAGGCACACAAACCATGGCAGACAAAGAGAAGCTGTCAGATGGTGGAATCTTGTGCGATGACATAGCCGCGGACCCTCTGGAAGATGCAGTACTGTGGTCCAGGAGTAAAAATTTGTCTGCCTGCATAAGCGCCCTTGCGATACAGGATGAGGCAGCAGGGGGTTCGCAAGCACGCTGCTTGCGCAAGCTCGAGGTTCGCGTGGCGTCATGTTGGCGGCAAGATGCAGATCATGATCAGGCTTCAAGCCTTAAGGGAAGTGAGCACAGCAGTCTGCAACTGTCATCAACGCAGTCGCCTTCCTCGACACCCGCTCGTGAGAACGCATGTAGCGAGGGAAGTGCTGCTTGCCGACGTCGTTCGCATGACACACCATTCGACTCCTTCTCGTCTGTGTCCTCCCCGCTGGATACCTTGAATTTGTCGAAGGAGAGCTGAGCTGATTTCGCAAGCACTGATCGGTGTTCCTTTGTTGTTCCTGTTGCTCCTTGACATACAGT
This sequence comes from Symbiodinium pilosum, assembly GCA_905231905.1. Taxonomy (NCBI): domain Eukaryota; class Dinophyceae; order Suessiales; family Symbiodiniaceae; genus Symbiodinium; species Symbiodinium pilosum. The sequence goes on from CAJNIZ010006036.1 coordinate 76,521, forward strand.
GTAGTGGCAAGGAGCTTGAGACGCCCAGTCCACAATGGGTCCGGCTGAAGGAAGACGTTGCAAAGCTACCCGTGGCAGACCTGCAAAGACGAGCGGAAGCTTTAACACAAAAGCTGCAGCACAGTTGCTTGGACAGAACCAGACTCTGAATGCCGCAACACCCCTATATTATATATTATAGTCGTTTCCATTTTCTTTTCCATTATCCCAATATAACCCCAATATATTCCCTCTAGTCCCTATAACACCCCCAGTTCATCGAAAACAGCCCAAGTGCAGACCTTTGGCCTTTAGAGCTGCTGTGATGACGGTGGCGTGCTGATCTAAGGAGAGCATCAATGCCTGGTTTTGCGGGAAGCCTTGGAAGCTTGCAACCACCACTTCCGACATGCCCTGGAGCCCGACATTTGAGGCTTGCTTGCACGCATATCACTGGCAGAGAAAGATGCTTTAAGCCTCGCCCTTTCCATCCTTATCCCATAGCCTCCGTCATGGTACTATGCACGAGACGCAAGTTAGTTGCCTTGGTTCTACATGACCTCCCACACCATGTGGTGCATGCCACGCTCTACTGGCAAACTGTCGTACCAAGGGTCAAATATTTGATTATTAGTGGTACTATTATTGCTATTAATACTTCTAGTAGCACTACCACTGCTAATTATTACTGTTACTTCTCCCTAGCCCGGGATCTTGAGCCTCAGCCTTCCACTAGCACTCCCACAATTTTGGCCCTGAGCTAGCCAAGCATCCTGGTTCCTTTCACGCCAAGAAGCCTGAACCGCGCGGGCGTAGCACATGGCAACACGGGCAATGATGAAGAAGAACGAACAGCAAACGCATGTCCTGGATAATAATACTACTAGTACATTATAGTACATTAATCAAACTGTAATGATAACAATAATAGTAGTAAGAATAATAGGAGTAGCCATAAAAGAGTGACTGAACCTACCTATCAGCAGTGGAGGTTTCCTGGCGGGCGGGGAGGATGAGCACTTTCGCTGTTTATATTCTTCAGGATGCATGGTTCACAGCAGATGTGTACAGAAATTAGCTTGACCATTCGTAGGTTTGCACAGATTTGCTGATCGAATAATTCGGAATTTCCCCTGTGGAGATTGCATGTTCTAATTTGAGACCTGTTTGATGATGCGGCTCATGGCTCACTCAGGGGCGAAGTGAAACTTCTTTGATGAAGCAGTTGTTTGACCTTATGAGCTTCCAAAGTGCTTGCGTGTGTGACTTGCACTGCTGAGCTCCCATGGCAATGGCAGGGGTTATATAGAGACTATATGGTATATCAGGGTTGTATAAGGATAATGGATGATGATGGATAATAAAATGGAAGCTACTATATTATAATAGGGTATACATAGGGGTTATACAGGGTTTTATAAGGGATATTACACCCAATTCATGCGTGCAAGGATTGGAAGGTTTGCGTATGCCGGTAGGAAGTACGACCGTCTGATCAATGCAAGGCCCAGACGTGGATTTTTGCCAAACGGGCTCAAATGGTACACAGACGAATGCAGCATAGACTGTCAGCCCACATGAATGCAGAGTAGAGACAGGATTGCGCAAGCTTTACTATCAGAAGGATCCAACTGCTTCTACATCCAGACATGGCGCCAAGACGGGGCCTCTGCCAGCAAACAAGCAGGACGGTTTCCTCGGGCTTTGAGTTCTTGTTGCATGTTTCACGTACTACTCCATGTGCCTGGTGGCAGACGTTCTTTTCTCAGGAGAGGTGCTCTGCTCGTGGCAGCTGCACTTGCCTTAAGCTATGCCACCTTTGCCTTCGTCCCAAGGATTGTGAAGGCACTGGCAAACCAATGCTTTCTTACAAGAGGACAGCAAGTTTTTCGTAGGCGTGCCCACGCGATGTTGAAGTCGTCAGGCAGGCTGCTAAGGAGCCTGAATGCCTTTGGTTGCATGGTTCTCCACGGAGAAAGCTTGCCCTGAAGGGCAGTGTGTGTTGGGAGGAGAGAAATCCAGTTGAACGCATGCAGAGATTTCTACGACCCCGAATGGGGAAGGTAGGGCTGTGATTCATGATCACCGTTGCATCCCAATCTTGTCCGTGCAGGGAACTATTCGTGAGCTGCCTCCAAATGCTGAGATGATCGGCAGCTTGAAAATTGCGTACGAGGCGCTGGCGATGTGCAGAAGCTGCTGTGGCACGATGACGCGTCGAATCGGCAGTTGGTCGAGGTAGTGCTTCCGAAGCCGATGGGCATTGCCTTGGAAGATGGGCCCCAAGGGCCAGGATGATGAGTAGTTCTTGCATCATTGATTTCAATACACGAGCTTCTGTAGCGCCCGACTTGCACATGTGCTTTGCCGCAGGATTTGGAGTTGGTGTGGCAGACGTGATGGAGGGTGGCAGTGCGTGCGCTGCTCCAGAGTCTTTTTTGTTAACCCACCCGTATGCTGCAATCAATTCTGTCTTGCAACTTGCAAGGCACAAGCTCCTCCAAGATGTGCTTGCGGGCCGCAAGGACTCTATGTGGATCCAGGAGACAAGCTCATTGCATGCGCGGCTTTTTGCACGCAAGCTTACTGTTGTTTCCGAAGTCGCTTCCTGTAGGCACCCTTAGTTAGTTGCTTCAAGGAATTAGCGAATTCCCGTTCGCCCGAAACATCAAGCGGCTTCTGGCGCTTTTGACTCCATCCTGTTTCATTTTGGGATCAGGTGTTTGGATACCTTGGCCGGGATTCATCAGCGGGGTGCCATGGCTCTCTAGTGATCTGGGGCTCGGCTCAAGTTAGAGCGCGCAGCGTAGGGCCAGGGTTTGGGGCAGGTAGCTTGCAAAGAGCTTGCTTGAAAACCGCTTAGTAGGGTATGAGTAGCATGGAAGCAGCATGGAAGCTGCGGATGGGCGGGTGGAATGTTGCTGGGAGTTGATTCTAGTTATTAGTGGTGATATCGGCAGTGCTGCCGCCTCGGGCCGTGGCCAACACATAATGTTACTGTCAACAATTGGTAACCATGAGCAAACGCGACCTTCGGCCGAAGTGCATGTTGGACAGATGTTCAGCCAGACTGAGATGGATTTTTTTCGTTCTACAGGAGCCAGATTTGTAGTAGTCCCTATAGAACCCATTATAGTAGTATAGTAGCTTCCAGTTTCTTATTTTCCATTATCCCCATTATAACCTAATGTAACCAACCCCAATATGGATGCCCAATGCGAAGGAGGGAGATGAGCTGGAGGCAGTCAATGGTGAGCCATTAAACGGTTTCAAGGCAGGCTGCGCCACAGTGGAGGGAACATAAACCACCCCCCCCAGTAGATAATACAAATAACAATAAACCCCCACGATAAAATATATTGCACTACACAAGGGGGAGGGGGGTGATACCCTATAATCCGTATATAACCCTATATAACTATCCTTATAGTACCCTTAGATATACACTATAACTCTGGGGCAAGGGTTCGATCGTGCAAGCCCCTAAGCCCTAAACCCTGCAAGGAGAAGGCTACCGAACTCGTCCAGAAGTCTGGGGACGAACCGGTGAGGTTGACCCTGTCCCGCCCGCGAAAAGGATACATCAAGGCCTGTTGGAAAGAAGTCCAAGGATTGTGTAGGGGTTTAAGGCTTAGGGTTAGGGTTTAGGGCGGGTAGGTGCCCATATTGCCCCAATAATTGCAAAGATTATGTAGAGGTATACGGGGATTTTGCACCAATAGAATCATTAAAGGAGATTGATGTGGGGGAATGGAAAAGAAAACAGAAACGACCATGCATGGGAGCTTCCCACAATAGGCGGGGCCCAATATAGAACCTACATTAAGATTGTAATCCTAATAATGGATATTAGGAGGAATCCAAACAGGTGGGAAGCGCTAAACTCTCCAGACTCCCTAATCATATAGCTCCTATATAACCCCATGTTTACCACCTGTATGACCCCACGTATACCACCCATATAACCTCTATTATCCTAGCCCCCCGTATATCGACATGGCCTGCACCGTGCCTGGAGGTGGTGTTCCCGGATGGAAAGTCGGCAACATCTCCCAGGGCAGCGATCCTGAAACGCCTCGCAGAAAAGGTGGGACCTTGGCGACCCAAGGGTGGTTCAGTAGGAACAGAGGACCCTCAGATATAATCACCAGTATCACTTATAGTCACTAACTATTACCGGGTGGGGGTCCACCTAAGGCATGGTGGAGCTCCAAAATCTGGAATATGCTGTATTCAGGCCATTGGCTGTTGTGCTTCCTCACAAATAAACGTAGTGGGTTCAACTACAATATGGTAGTTTCCCATTTTGGGGCTCCCCATAATTAGGATTATAACATTTTGGGGTCTACATTAGATTCCCCCCCCCACGTTAGGGAAAACACGATATTCAAAACCCTAAACCCTAAACCTCAACTCCCTAAACACCTAAACCCTAAACCCCTAAACCCTAAACCCCTAAACCCTAAGCCCTAAACCCTATGAGGTGGGCTACAACTGTGGCTGCACCTGCAGCGACGGCCGTTGCGGCAAGCCGGGGCCTGAGGGTTGCTGAGCCGCCAGGACCTGCGGGTTGCTTTACATAGGGGTTATATAAGGTTCCTATGAGGGTTATATGGGGGTTATATAGGGTTTATACAGGGTATATAGAGGGGTTATATAGGGGTTATATAGGGGTTATATAGGGATAATGGAAAAGAAAATGGAAACTACTATGGTTTAGGGTTTAGGGTTTAGGGTAGTATATCGGGGTTATAATGGGGTTCATATTGGGATATAGTTCATATATAGGGGGATATATAGGGATAATGGAAAAGAAAGTGGAAACTACTATTTAGGGTTTAGGGTTTAGGGTGTAGTCCCCCTTAAAGTAGGGTTTATAGGGATATAATCCCCAATAATGGAGAATCAAATGGAAAAGAAAATGGAAGATGAAATGGAAACTGGGGGAATATAGGGGTTAAGGAACTCAAGTTAAGTTACTATGGTGAGGAACTCTAGTATTTCCTGCATATCCCTATTATGGTAACTTACTTTAAGTTCTGTAACAACAACCCAGGACATTGCTCCAGCCCTTTCTGCCTGATTCAGGTGCTTTCACAAGGATCCCGCGACTGGCGAAGTCTATGTCCTCCCTTTGCTACTTGCCTGGAGATCAGTAGAAGTTGGGTGGACCCCCCACCCAGTAATGGTNNTGACTATAGGGGATAATAGGGATTGTATTAGGGTCCTCTTATATTCCAATTATACCACTATTACAGGGTGGGGGGTCCTCCTAAAGTAGAAGAAGCAAGCGGAAAGTCTTTCAAGTTTATTCTTGGAAGGAACGTGCCTGGCCTCGTGCCTTCAGTGTTTGGAACTTAGCTCGGGATTCTGTCTGCACACACAGGGACAATGTTCAACAGCTGAGGTGGCGCAGATCCGACGAGGGCGGGGTGAGGCATGAAATGCGTCCAGTCAACGGGAGTACTCAATTTGGATTGTGCACTCTCAATTGATCAGGCCGGGGGAAGCAGAGTTTGAATGCTTTGACCTCAACAATTGCCCACACGGGGCTCTATTCAAACTCAAGTTCGCGGATGCGTAGTAGTAATAGTATTTGTGACAGTCATAGTAATAGTAATAATAATAGCAGTATAATACTACTAATACTGTAATAGTACTAGTAGTAATACTGGTAATAATGGTAGTCGCAACAGTAAAATTAATTAAGAGTCATAATAGTAAGAATAGTAGGGCCCGAGGTTGGATTCCTTTGCGTCTTGAGCGAGCTCCAGAAGAATACGAGAAGGCTATCAAGGACAGCTCCATCCTTTAGACTATAGCCCATGTTACCCCTATATAACCCTGTATATAATGTAGTAGTTTCCATTCTCTTTTCCATGATCCCAATATAACCCATGTATACAACCCCTAAACCCCGGTTTTCTGCTTGTGTGCAGCCTGCTTCTAGGAGGAAGCCGCTGAGAGCAACCTGACCAGCAAGCGGTGAAACCATTTGAAGCTCACAAGTTGTGCTGAAGGCGCATAGTGCTGGTACAAAATGCGCTGCTTTGACACCAGCCAAGGTGCAAGACGTGACAGCTAAAGCTGCTGCTATCGTAAAGTTTTCGCAGTTTTCATTACTGCAGCTGCGGAACATGATGCGCGCTGATTTTCCGACCCTAAAGGGAGCCAGCAAAAAGGTGCTTCCACAGGACATCTCAAGCTGCCTTGCCACTTGAGTCATGCTTTTCGCTGCTTCAGCCGCTTTACCTGCCTGCACAGCAATACAGCTCTCAGTCAGAAGCAAGGTGCGCTGCGCTGCCTCCTGGATTGACCGACAACCCACAGAGGTCTGAATCAAACAGCTAGAAGCATTGCTAACGTCTCGAGAAGCTTTGCATGTGTGCATCATGGATATGTCAGTTGGACAGGGCTGCCGCTAGCCAGGGCATACAATTCGCGTTCGCGGTAGAGCTGACGCAGCAGTGGTGCAATGGATTTCGATTTTCCCCCATCGGGAGAAGAGTCTGGCAAACCACACAAAAAGAAAAAGAAAAAGAAGAGCAAAGGAAGCGATGAGGACACTGGCTTTGGTAGCACCTGGACAGATGTGGAGAATACCACCCCGAGCTTTGATACCGGCTTCGATGGTGGGTCGAGCATGGTGCAACCTGAAGCTGAAAGCAGGACTTCTCGAAGGGTGAGCTTCAGCGATGATCCACCAGAATCTCACACATTCAACAAGCCCGATGCCGACACTGGGGCAGGAGTGGGTCCCTGGCAAGACGAGATGCCTGTGCCAGCAATGCCGGACATGGTGCAAACTCAGCAGGAGCTCTGTTGGAGGTGCGGCAAGGGTTTTGAACTCACGGACTCACTGTTTTGCCGACACTGCGGGTGCAAGCGCGGCTCGGCAAGCGAAGCCAGCATAGCCCCATCATCTTTCAGCACTCCGGGTGGCCTGATCGGGTTTGGTGAAAGCGAACCTGGTCAGCGACTTGAACGGCGCTTTTCGTTCTCCTTGACGGACATGACAGATGCTCGTCAGGGCCTGGTGGGTTCACCGTACCTGCCAGGGAGCGAGCCCATTCGTGAAAGCTTGGAGCTTCAGAAATGGAATCCCTTAGATGGTGTGAAGCGTCACTGGCGACCCAGTGCTGAGGAGATTGGACAAGGTCAGCTGGGTTACATGGTTTCAGAAAGTGGAAGCTTTCCCAAACCCACTTCATTCAATTCCGGCGAGTTTTCAGATCAGGTTCACAGGGCCCAGCAAAGGCTGAGTGGACTTCAACAGAAGATCTCTCACCTGGAGTCGTCCCTGAACCCAGAGTCTTGGCCTGCTGGTGGTTGTGTAGAACTTTCCATCGCCCAGTTGGCTCAGGACGGAGGTCTGGGTGTAGTGCTCCAGGGCCTGGCAGTAGCAGGTATTTCTGATGCCAATGCTGTGCATGTTGGCTGGGCTGTCGGCGATCAAATCTTGCAGGTGAATGGGGTGACAGTCATAAACCAACAGCAGCTGTCCCAAGAGCTTGCAAAAGCAATCAGTGCTCACAGAGCGGTCATGAGGCCAATCTCCATACAGGTCTGGCGCCATGACTCCGCAAATGCTGCCCGTCAGATGCCTCAAAACCCTTGGACGACCAGCCATCTCCCATCTAGCGAACCCGTGTCCCACCAGGTTTGGGCAGGCCCAAAGTTGGTCTCTCATTCAGCATCTGTCCCAGCTCTTCCCCCGAGTTTTTCAAGGCCCAGGAGACGCGTGAGCCTTTGCTAAGGCGAAAGCCAGAAAGCTTGTGTCTCCAGAAATCGTTCTGGGAGTGAGTGCATTTTCAGTTTGGCAATGGTAGGCTTGGGCTTTGCTCTGTAGCCGCTGAACATCAGCACCGTATGCCTCGCGAAACTATGCTTCTCACTGAGCACGTCCACAGCCAAGATTGAAAAGATTCATTTGCTCGCAGAGCACTGCCGACGCGGTGAAGGCGGGTCATGTAGGAGGTGGATTCCACATTGACGTGCCTTTGCAATGTTTTTCTGCATGTTCGCAAGTGACGTCTGAACACACAAGAGGGCTGTTCCGCATCATGTGGCTCCAGTCCCGCAGCAAACATGCTGCTGCTTTAGGGCATGTCTCATCCCGAGCCAAGAGCGCTCAAAAAGCTACAGCCGGTGACTCGACAAGCAGGCACCAAAGGTTCTCGTCATAAGATCAACAAGCATTGGGCATGGCCGCAGGCTAAGTTGCTGTTTCTTTCATTTTGGCTGTGCGTGGCCCGCAAACGCAAATCTTGTCGGAAAGTCCACCACTCTACCCCTGCTGGAACTCAGGGCTCGGAAGGTCAGAGTCAGCGTCATTCAGCGGAAAGTGGCATACCTCGCTTTGAAAGCCAGGTGGAAGTGGAATGAGGCCATCGCAATTGGTTAAAGCAAGCATTCTCGGTTTCATGGAGCCAGCTCATAGCTCATTCAAGTGGGGGCTTTCCATCATTGAGCTCGCAAATATCAAGATATGTGGATTCCCAGAAATTAGCACGTCGCGGTGCATGTCATCGCAATCTGTCCAGGTGGAGAAAATCTGCCAGCGTCTCACAGAGGAGTGGCAGCAGCCTCCACTGCTAGCTTTGTTGCTGCCCACGGCTGCCTCTGAAGAAGCTCTAACAGCTCTGGATTCGCTGTCCGACCGCGGTGTCTTGAATCTCAGCACAGGAGATCCAGGGTTTGATCTTGACACCATTCCTTTACAGTGTTGAGTATGCCTTTACATCAGTGCGTGGCTTTGGAGTTCAAGGCTTCGCAATTCCCTTACCTTTACAAACTTCTGCTGCCCTTGTTGAACTGAGGGAGGTGGAGCATCCGGCCCTATTGCGTGTAGAGAGCTCTCTAGGATCCTTCAGACATAATCGTGCCAAAGAAGTTGGATTCACCCAAAGGGAGCCGCCTCGTAAGGGTGTTTCAAGGTCCGAAACTGAGAGACCTTCTTAGATCCTCTCCAAATGTTCGGCTCAGCAACAGCTTTTGGTGTGCTGTGAGTAAACCTGCCAGGCGCATGTGGTTTCCAATGCGCTGTCTGGCGTGAGTAGCCTACAGACACAAACTACGGGTGTTTGCAAACACCTCCTTCACGCAAGCTCCCTCCTCAAACCTTAGGGTCTCCGTTAAAAGCACAGCTTTGCTGATCAGAGGTGTCGCCACAGAACAACTTGGGATTCAAACGGACCGCTTGTCATGCTTCTGGTGCTGTTTCTTCGGGAGTGTCCTGTGAGTCTTCATCCATTCAGCCCTGGCACAACCTATCAAGACCTCGTATCAGGGAAACTGTTCACTGGTTTGCAGCCTATTGCGTCGATCATTCTAAGGATCGAAGCCTTTGCAGAGACATTATATTGTGGGCAAGAGGTCTGCCTATGGATCCTGAGGTGCGAAGTTGTTGCATAGGGAACATGTTGATCCCCTTGGTTCTTGCATGCGCTATGGCACCTTCAGTGGAGGTGGACAGGAGATAATCCAACCAATGATCCTCCAGCCATCACCCTTGAACTCTTTGCTTCGACTCTTGGACAAATTCAAGTGACTAAAGTTTCTGACATCATGCATGATTGTGCTGTTTTGGTCTAGGATGGTCACGATGGCAACAGCCAAGCTTCATCCGCCTGATTCTGGGCCCTTCCTCTGGCCGCTGCATGACAAAGATATCGCCTCTGCCATCGCATTGTGCGAGCCTGGGCCCTATCCCGGAATCGACATGGCACGTGTATGGCGGTTTAGGTTTGCGTGGAACACTTGCGGTTCAAGGCCTTGCTTGGAAGGTTTCTGATCGTGTGCTGGACAAGCATCGTCTTTTTTTTGTAAGCGTTTTCAGGCCGATGTGGCTAAGTCAGTCGTCAAATGCGAGGCGTCGCAGTTGAAGGCATTGTTCGATTTTCACGGATGCAAGGTTTCCAGGGGTTGTTTTGCAGTCCGGCTAGTTTTCTCACAGTAAATGCCTTTTGAGTTGTGGAAAGAACTCACGATGCCAGGGCGAGAGATGGACTAACAAAAACTAGTCGCCAGTCCCACCGTGTATGCTTGAATCGGGAGCCCTCTCCCCCCCAAAAAAGGCATGTATCCAGTCTACCTCATAGGAACTGGTCCAGCGTCCATGCATGCTAGTCAACTACTTGAGGGATGTGCCAGCATCGGCACAAGATTTTTTGTGCTTCAGCATTGAAGCTATAGTTGCCTGGCATGACATTCGACCATGACTGCGCGAACAAGACATGCGCGCCTCTTGAACAAGCAGGAATAGAAGTGATGGCAAGGGAACAGAAGGCGGACATCCGGCAGATGAGTCCGTTGGGGTTGCAAGAAGTTCCAAAACTTCTGCACCTGAAACCTGCTCTGAGGGCACAGGGTGTATTCGGAAAACGCGCTCAGAAGTTTTCACTACTTGAAAGGTACGCTGGGAATGATGCGCCATGGTGGAGAAAGGTATTATGGGGTCTGAGGATCATCCAGCCACCAGGCCTGCCTTAAATGGGGGTTTAGGGTTTAGGGTGTTAGGGTTTAGGGTTTAGCTCCAGACCTGACATGTCGAAGTGCTGCAAGTGCCAGGTGGGACAGTTCTTGAAGAGTGCCTCCTCGACCACTACGGCCGTGAGGCCGGAAAGACTGAAGTAGAGGTGCTGGTTTTGTAGGGTTGGAGTTATATTGGGATAATGGAAAAGAACATGGAAACTGTAGGGATTATAGGGATTATACAGGGTTCATATAGGGATTGTAGGGAATATATTGGGGTCCTATTGGGATAATGGAAAAGAAAATGGAAGCTACTATAATGGGTAATATGGGGACTATAGGTTATATATACATATGTGTGTGTGTGTGTGTGTCTTGCATCGTTGTGTCAGGTCGGCTACGTGTTTGCATGGACCAACTTATTCACCCGCAGCCTCTGGGGACTTACTGCCGTGTGCATGCTCTTCTGGATTTGTGGAGCTCGCCCACAGATGGGTGGATATGAGGGAGTGCTGTCCAGCACTTACCTGCTTCAGCATGCATCCTATCACGGCATATGGGAAGTTCTGCGTGCGGTTTTGAGACTGCAGGTGGTACATCTTGCAGTTTCTGATTCTGTGCTGGGCAATCTGCTTGAGCGCAGCTGCTGGGTTGCAGATTGAGCATATCAGGGCTTATGCGTATCTTCATTGAAGTAATAGCCTTTGAGCAGTAGATGAAGTGGAGGAGGTGTTCAACTGATTCGCTGGCCTGCCTTCGTCAACACGACAGAAACCAACATCCACAAAACACTGATGATTCTGATGATATTGATGATCATAAAAATGATGATAATGATGGTGATGATGATGCAAGGGATGTATGAATCCCGCTATGAACGTTCTTAGACGTTCCAAATTGGAATGTCTTTCTCCGGTCCTTGGATTCAACGGGGCTGACGGCACCTAACGCCTCAACGTTTTTGGACTTACGGGATAACGGAAAATGGAATGGAAACTACTGTAGTACCTTGGGGGAAAATGGAAAAGAAAATGGAAACTACTATAGTACCTTGGGATATTATAGGGGATAATGGAAAAGAACATGGAAACTATTGTAGTACCTATTCTCCTTCTTCGAAAGTCTGCAAATGTTTTCTTACTAGTATTGCTTAGTATTACCTTTTATCACAGCTATTGCTATTCCTATTACGATTACTACTACTACTACTACTACTACTACTACGGCTACGACTACTACTACGACTACTACTAGGACTACCACTACGACTACTACTACTACTGCTGCTACTACTACTACTACTACTTCTTACTACTACTACTACTGCTACTACTACTACTACTACTACGACTACTACTCCGACTACGACTACTACTACGACTACCACTACGACTACTACTACTACTGCTACTACTACTACTACTCTTATTGTTACTATTTGGAGTCTGGATGCAGATGGGCTCCTGTCAGGTTGCTGGCTCTCGTCGATCGGTCCTAAGGAGTGGTGGAGGAGGCAACCATTCAAATTACTCGAACTTTCGGGCCGCTTTGCTGAAGTTCAGGGTTTAGGGTTAGGGTTCGGGCCGCTTTGCTGACTTGTAATGGAGGTTTAGGGTTTAGGGAGAATCGAATGGACAAGAAAATGGAAAATGAAATGGAAGCTAGGATTCTGTAAGTGTTTATCGGGGTTTTGGTAGTCTCCCAAGATAGGGGGGAACGCCAATATAGACACCCAAAAAAACTACGATCCTTATTTTTTGGGGATCACCCCTCCAATAAGGTGCCCGTAATTTTGGGAAACCCCTATTTATGTTCAGCAGGTGTAGGTTGTCAATTTGCCATTGCGTGGTTTTGCGGATTTGGATTTGCAGAGCTTTTGCCAAGGTAATGAGCAACATGCCGGAGAGCAATATGCCGCACAGCAACATGCCCCACAGCAACATGCCACACAGCAACATGCCCCACGGCAACATGCCGCACGGCAACATGCCGCACGGCAACTTGCCGCAGAGCAACATGCCGGAGAGCAACATGCCGTCGAGCAGCACAATGGACAGCAACAGGCCAACGACAAGTCCAAGTGGCGCAAGCACTTCTTCGCCAGTGGGATCGCAAGCGCGCGTTGAAGGAGCCGACCAGCTTGACGAGCAGTCCAGGACGGGCCCGGAACCCCACCGCGCGCGAATCTGGGTAGCTGTTCAGGAACTTAAATTAAGTTACTATATTGGGGAAACCCTAGTATTTACTATATATACCCATTATGATAACTTAGATTAAGTTCCTTAACCTCAACCCAGGAACCAGCCCCTTGGAAGATGCAAGTGGCAGTGGCATAGCTGCTTCCTGGCATTTGGAGGGTCTCTTCTGACTCGGTTATATTGGGGTTCTATTGGGATAATGGAAAAGAAAATGAAAGCTACAGGGATTATAGGGATTATATAGGATTTATATAGGGATTGTAGGGAATATATTGGGGTTCACTTGGGATAATGGAAAATAGAATAGAAGCTATAGTAATACCTTGGGATGATATAGCGGATAATGGAAAAGAACATGGAAACTACTTTAGTACCTTGATAATTTAGGGGATGCTGAAAAATGGAAACTACTATTTAGGGTTTAGGGGTTTAGGGTCTGCAAGAGGCCTGGATGCAAAAAAGGGGCTGAACCTTTGTCCGTGAGAAGTGGCACAAGGACAACAGCTTACAGCTTCGCAAAGTTTCAAAAAGCATGGTTGACCTGGGTGTAGCTGGCATGTTTTGCAATGATGTGAAGCTTCACACTCAGAAACTGCGGGCAGGGTGGCGAATCATGTCCAGAAGCTTGTACCCAATAATAACAATACTAATGGTAATAGTAAACTATTAACAGTATTAATAGTACTTATAGTAATAGTCATAATAGTAAAAATAAGACAACCCATGGAGAGGGTGAGCTCGCCAGCGCCAGGTACACGCCTGTCCTTGAAGGATGCCCATTCGCCAGCTCGACTGCGCCTTTCTTGGATGTTCGGTCATTTACGCATGCGAAGTCCTATGTGAGCAATAGTCTAAACTCCTTGAAGGGGGGGGGGTTATATAGGGGACTATATAGGGGAGTACTTCAGGGGTTATGAAGGGGATACTAGGAGTTTAGATTATAGCTCATGTGGCAGTGGATTGGGAGTGTTTGTACTTGCTGCACCTTTTCTAAGGCTGGAAGGCATAGATGAGGTTCCTCAGGAAAAGCGGCGGGAGATGGGTGAAAAGCTGCAGAAACTTGGATGAATATGAATGGCACCATGCAACCTCCACAACCTGCAGCTAACTTGTTCTCGCCTTGCGTTGATGGATTATTTCCGTAAGTACTATTGTTCTTATTGCTGTTATCACCATCATTATTCTTATTATTCTTAAAACAATTTACGTGCTGTTCACTACGTTTTTTGCCCTGCAGATCATGCAGTACAGCCATTTGCCGCAGAGGCTGCCGCCCATGTTGGGCAGCTATACAATGGCAGTCATGTAACTAGTTGCTCGTGCTGCTTCCAGCCTTATTCGCCGGCGTTTTCAGTTTCTCTTGCCCCCCCGTGAATCGCGAAGCAGCAGACACAGACAGGAGCAAAAAAAGGTATGATCATCCATGAGCATGTCTAGAGCACGCACAAGTTAGAGAGTGTCGTCACTTGCATGAGGCGCGCTCTCCTGAAAGCCAAGTTCATCGGTGCCTTGTATGCACTCGATTTTCCCTTGTGACTTTATCTTCATCCGGGATCAGTGTTTGTGCCAGTGCGCCTTGCAAAAGGTTGGGAGTCGAAACAGCATCTTGGCTGATTAGCAGGAAACGATCCAGACGGCTGGGCTGCACGTCCTGTAAGGATGGCAGTGCGACGACATAATCCGGACTACATTCCACGGAGGTGCCCCCAAGCAACACGTCAGCAGCCAGCCGAGTGAATCTGGAGTCACTGCTTGGTAGAACGGTTTGCAAAGGCTCAAGCTTCATTACATGCTGCTGCATCAAAAGACCGGGCCAGTACCTGTAGCTGGGCAGTGTAATGCGGTGAATGTAAGTTGCCTGCCTCAACGATTTTTTTCGGGTGGGGTGGAACCAGCAAAGAGGAGGATATCGCAGGGTCTGTGCTGGCGGGAGACCGAACCACCAGCAAAACAGATCCTGCGCATGGTTCATTCCAAAACGGGTTGCGGCCCAACTGCAAGGGAGCAGCAGGAGGGAAGTTGTCGCCAACAGCATGATCTGGGCCGCTTTTAAAGAGATTACTATCCCCCCGTTATAGACCAGAGTAAGAGTAGATCTTCCTAACACAATATATGACATAAGCTATGGTCTAGACTCCCAGTATCCCCCTTAAGCCGTATAATGGTAACCTATATAACCAGTCTTTTAGGAGTCTAAACAACACTTCACATGGTTCGTTCACCAAAACAACACTACTCATTAACTGAGTAGGCCCCTGGGATATTTAATGTTTTCCTTAATGGCTTTAATAGGAGACCCTATATATTAATATTTTTCAAAGGGTTTTAGGGGCAAAGCCAGTTAAGGCCTGGTCTGTTTTCATCGGCTTTGTCACAGTCGCCGCTTGGATGCAAGTCGGAAGTGACAGCTTGGCTGTTCATTTATGCTTTCCTTGCTGGGGGTTAGTAGGGAATTGGGAGATTCCAGGGTTTAGGGTTCCAGGGTTTAGGGTTCCAGGGTTTAGGGTTCCAGGGTTTAGGGTTCCATGGTTTAGGGTTCCAGGTTGGGGATATATGTCGGGATCATATAGGGATGGTGGAAAAGAAAATGGGAACGACTACATTCTTATGCGGTGTAGATTGGGGTTATAGTAGGGAATAAGAGGACATACCATCTTGCGTAGAGATAGTATTCCCTTATTCCCTACTAAACCCCAGCTGGATTATGCTTTCTCAGTGCTCCTGGCCGCCTGGGACTACAGGCAATAATGTCGGCTTTCCTGGTGGTTGCGCTGATGGTGCTCACATTCTTCTTGAACATGCCGCTGCCTCGCAAATCAGTCTTCTTGCGATGGAGTTTTCAAGTTGCACTCCCTAACCAAACTCCATACTCTTTCTAGAGGGTTCTGGAGAAACCCCCTTACCTTAAACCCCGAAATGACTAGGGGCCAAAACGGGGATGCCTCTGGCCGCAGTAGTGCGCTGGGATTGGATGCGATGATGGTCTCCTTGCAAGTTGGGCCTCGCTGCTAGGACTATATAACTATATACTTATATATATATATTATAGATTATGTATATTAAAAATTGTATATTTGTGTGCTCACTCAATCTTTGTAAATGTGGGTCTGTGGGTTTTTCCGTGTTGTGGAGTATAGCAGTGGAGGCCTGCCGTAGTTGTTCCCTGACTATGCCGGATTCGAAGCTTGCCATGCTGCCTCAGCCATGCAAGTGGCAAAAAACATTGAACCCGACACCCTAACCTCTAAATACCGAGATTTGCTTCCAGGAAGTCCCACCTGATTTACAATTGGGGCGATTGCCTGAGGGACAATTGCAACAATCCCTTGCCTCCTGGCTGTTTGGTTACCTGGCCTTTGGTTATGTGGGAATGGAGGAATGGAAAAGAACACGCCAACCCTAAAACTACAAGGATCCATTTCTTCATCCCTACCTAACCAAAGGCCAGTTACTGGTTCGGACTTGCCTTCAATGCCCGAGCCCCTTGCTTCTATGCGGGTATAGAGACAATAGAAAGGAACATAGAAACTACTACATTATGATAGTGTGTGTACTTATGCATACATGCGGGTTTGGGAGGGTGGGATAAATTCTCCATTAGGTGACCTGCATGCATGTGATGCACCTGCTACTGTATGTTGCCCGCATCTGCCGGACGGTAAAGACTGAAAGAGATAGATTCGGCAAAGAGAATTCAACAAAAACTGCTGGAAGGCTTCAGGAATTCACGGAGGGGCAACACTTGGAAAGAATCCTGAAAACCTCATGCCAGAGAGTTCGGGCCTACGTTGCTTGCTTGGCCGCAGTGGTTGAAAGCGTCGGTTTGCTTCCCGAGCTGCAAAAGCTCAGGCACAAGCATGGGATTAAAGGATTGCTCGCCGATGTGTCCGTGGACATTGCCTTGGCGTTGATCTTCGTTGTCTTGTGCCCTTGCTGGACTCTTCATATACTATACTATACTATACTAATATTTTGTAACCGTATACGATAATACTGTGTTATACCAGAAAACCCTCATGGCTGCAAGTTTTGCTTAACTCAGGCTTGGGGAGGCTTGCAAGGCACTGGCGGCTTTGCTAGCCAAGCTTTGGAACTTCAAGGCGCGACACCCCCCAGTGATCACCATATAAACCCCCAATATACTAT
>CAJNIZ010006036.1:93652-105926 GCA_905231905.1 Symbiodinium pilosum
TAGTTTCCATTTTCTTTTCCATCTCAAAGGGTCAGGATTTGATGTGTCCGCCTTGCCTGCCTTGCCAGTACATGCGGCGACGGCAGTACATGCAAGCGATGCTCTCCCTCTTCATCGAGGTCCTAGCAAAGGCCATTCTGCCAGCCACCAAGTTTGCAAGTCACAGCAAAGATGTTGCAAGGGCTGCCATTGCAAAAGCTGGAACACGATACTATACTAATAATATACCATACTTGTATACTACAACAATATACTATAATATATTGCATTGTACTATGTTGAACTATATTTTATACACAATATACAGGCATCTTTCACCTCTCAAAGCTTGCTGGCGACACATGCTAGCCTCCGCTTGCACCCAGAAATCCCAAACGCTCAGCAGCCCGCAATCTGAGCAAATGACAGCACCTAATAAATGAAAGTGCGGGTAGGGAGTATTCCCCTGTTACAACGGAGGCAAAAGGTTCTGCAAAAGGTGCTGATGCCTCGCACAACCTGAACGCCATTTGAGCTGAAGGCAGCCAGCATGAGGTGAACCGAGCTGGGAGCTTGAAGTATGCATGAAACCCAATGTCCAGAATGCCTGGTGGCGAAAAAATCTGTAACTGCGAAGAGTGCGAGAGCTTGGAGTGGGTTCAAGAAACCGCGAGGATCATCACCTGTGCCACAACTGGTGAACTGCCTAATGCTTCTAATGCCTCTGTGCGTGTTTCCTTTCCTGTCTGTTTAGACGATCCAAGTACCTTAAACCCCCTGTGCACAGGTTGGGGTATTCTCGCTGCTTCTTGACTTGATGGAGACGACGATTGTGTCGTCTTTGCATCATATAATTTCATGTCATTCTAGTTGCCCTGTACTATGACATCTGCGCATATGTGAGTAATAATAAAATATGATGAACACAAACCCTACTACAATATGCTAGTATCCATTTTCTTTTCCATTGTCCCCATATAACCCCTATATACTATGGTAGCTTCCATGTTCTTTTCCATTATCCCTATATCCCTGAACCCTATATAACATATTCCCTTCTTCCTTCCTAACTCCCCGGCAAGACAAAGCTTGGCTCATGAGGTTGGCCTTTATCTTCTTGCCAAGTTGGCATGCAGACCCGGTATCCACAGAGCTGCCAGATGCCAGGGAGGCCTGCGCGGATTTCCCAGATTACCAGTCGCAAAGCTGCAGAATGCGGGAATTTCTCAAATGATGTCTCCTCTCTTGGTGGTTCTTGTAGTGTTTGGCAAGTACTTAGTCGGACCGCGGCTTGGATCAAGAAACTCCATGGGGCTGGCTTGAACAGGAAGACCAGAAATTGTCCCTAAACCCTAAACCCTAAACCGCCAAGATGTCAATGGCCCAGGATCTGTGCTCGCATGGCAGGGTGCGATGTAGGAGACGACCCACTATGCTGCAGTGGCAGCCTGGGTGCATTCGCGATCGGCTAGCAAGGATTGAGGATTTCCCAAGTTAGGGGTACCCTTTGGGGTCCCAGTATAAAGGGTTGTAGTATATTGGGATTTATACTGGGTCCCCCTATTGAAGGAACCTACCGATTCTCTGGGACGAAGGGGGGAGGGGTGTAGATGCTTTCTTTCAGTGCATGGTGGCTGCTCCGAGGTACCTTGCTTTGTGCCAAATCCTTTTTGACATTTGCAGCTGGGCTGTGTCTTTGCAAGTTGATCTGCCGTTTGCATCAATACATGGATTGCCCCCCTAAGAGAATATGTGGCTGTCTAAGGAGAACAGGCGCCTCCTTTTCGAGCAATGGCTTCTTGGACCATTCATCGTCTGCCCCGCCCCTACAGCCAATCACACCAGATCACAGCATGGTTTTACCAATTGATTGGCCCATTTGCCAGCAAGTCCTGCAGTTTTGCTAAGGTCCGTTCGTTGACATGATCCCCGCGCTGCTTGCACCGTTGATTGCCAAGAGACTAAACAACTGGGCCGATCATAGAGATACTGGGTCACAGGCAGCTCCGAGCAGCTTTGGATTTGCGCTTGAATGGGGAAGACAGTTATACTATGCTATAATGTACTATACTATTATATACTATACTATTATATACTATACTATTATATACTATACTATAATATAGATGGAACGACGCATGTAAATTGACAACAATCTCACGGAAGTGCAGGCACACCGTCGTGGCATTTGTACGACAATCCGCAGATTCTTCGGACAATGCTGCTGTCTCTGCTGCGGTGTTCCACTCACCCGGCTGCCATCAAGCTGCAATTCACAGCTAGGCCAGTGCAACTTGCTGCCGTAGCAGTAGCACATGTTGAGATCATGTCAGCAGCGAGAGATGGATAGGCCCAGGACGCCACTCGAGAGCCTTAAAACTCTTGCGGCATGAAAAGTCAAACAACAATGCAATCTAGCGCAAGTGGACAAGGCTGTCACTGATCTTTGTCTTGGACGCTGAAGTGACGGGATTGCGTTCCTTGGTCTGCAGGCATATGCAACTGTCAGCAACCTGGCCCGAAGCAGTCAATGTAGCCCAGGCTATTTGTGCTGCGGTCGCACTTTTGCTACGACAGAACTTGACATGTCTGATGTTGATGATGAGTGCTGTGCCTCATCTGCACCTATCTTGAGGCCTGAGAGCAGCTCACATTCTCGTTTCTATCGTTTTCTCGTCAAAGTAGGCCCTGGTACACGCACGAGGTACATTTTTTTGGCGGGGTGTTACAGTAGGCTGGACGCCCTTCACCTGTGCACAAAAAGATGCTAATCCGGACGCATCTAAAAGGAAGGGGTCAGATGCAGCATTCTTCGATAGCGAGCTCCTCGTGCCAAAGATGAGTTAATGTCAGCATTGTAGTCCAAGGCCCGTCGTTTAGGACCAAGGGCCAACAGGGCGTTACTGACATAACTTCGAATAAGCTCCAAAAACTGACCCTCAGTATGTTCCCTTGCGCTGCACATTCAATCAAATTCTAGGGACTTTAGGAGGGACCCCGAAAATGGACCCTTAATCCCACTACCATTTACCATACATAACCCTTACATAGTCATTATATACTTATTTAATTCCTATATCCCTAGGTAGTCCCCATATTAACCCCCCTTGAAGAACGGCATCTTCATGGACCCTGCCCAGAGGTGAGAGATGTTTGGACGGCCCATTGGAGCAAGTCGTTTTGCGGGAGTTCGATGCGCTGGATGAGCTTAAGGCCCCGCTGTGTGCAGCTGTTGCTTCTCTCAGGCTCACAACAGCAGCAGTAATAGTAATGGTATCAGCAATAGTAGTAGTGGTAGTAAAAGTCTTGGTGACTTGCAGGTAGACGTGCGTACCCGCTAGGACATCAAGCTGAACTTCCTTTTCGTGGTGCTGTTTGCCCCAGTGCTACCCTGGGGAATCATCCCTACGCTGCTGGCGAGACTTCTGGAGGTGAGGTGCAAGCTCCCGTGCTCTGAACGCATTCAATTCTGACGCACCAGTTCTGTGACGCTGCTGCCTAATCCCCACACCCGATATACCCTTAAAACCCTACATACCATATATATATATATATACATGGACATATACCCAGAATATAATAACTTCTTATGGTTGATGATTCAGGAAGCTATTTCTGGTTCGGCGGCGGAGCTTCCCCCGCGATGCGCAATTACTGCACAGCACGCAGGGGAGCTTTACTGTGCCCAGGCTAAAGTGAGCTATAGTCTAAACTCCTTTAGAGGGGGTTCTATAGGGGATTATATAGGGGAGTATGACAGGGTCTAAACTCGGGAGTATTATAGGGGTTATTAAAAGGGATACTAGGAGTTCAGGCTATAGCTCGAGGGAGCAACACTAAAAAGCAGTGACTAGAGCAGTGGCCAGACATAGCCAGAGTTGGGCAGTGAACTCCAATGATGTGGGGGCTTCCCAAAATTAGGGGATCCCCATAATAAGAATTATAATATATTGGGGTCTATATTATTGGGGTTCCATTATTTCGGGGAACTACCATGTGTCCTAATAGGGACCCTTAATCCCATTACCATTTACCATATATAACCCCTCTATAGTCATTATATAACCCCTATATCCCTAGGTAGTCCCCAAATTAATCCAATGATGTGTCCTGTGTTGATGCAAGTCGTGCCTGTTTCGCTGAGGATGTCGTGACCTCCTTCGCAGTGTTTTGGTATTTGGGACTATCCATGGTCACATACAACACCGAGTTGTACAGATGGAGTGCTGCAGAACTTCTGCTGATCTGGCTTGGGTTGGGTTTTGCTGGATCGATACTCGTCAGCTCCTTGTCGATATATAATCAGCTTGTTTGAAGCATGCAGGGCCCGAACTTTTGATGGTGCCGGTTGATGCGGAACAAGAATCCCGACATTAGCCATGTCTTCGAGCAATGCTGACAAACCCAGATTTCAGGCATGTTTCCCAGAAGCTGCGCAAAAAAAACTCAGAAGGTCAACAGAATTCCATGACAACACTTTCCAAGGTTCTGTACGCAAGTGTTTCATGCATTCCTTGCCGAACCAAAGGGAGCCCCAGTGCAGATGCCGACTTGGTGTCTGTTCCTGGTTGATTCTGAGGGTTGCCCAAACTTCAGCGTAAGCCCAAGCTGTGTAGCTGCATGGTTAGCAAATCAATGCTGTCTTGAATTCCTGTGCTTCTGACGTGGTCAGTCTCAGCGGCTTGAACCACTTTGCTTGGACTCCCGGATATGGAAAAGGCATATAGCAAAGCTGATGGCAGACGAGAAAACATCAACCACATGCATACAAAGTGTGCATATATGGCTTCAGCATGAGCTGCTCGCTGCAGTAGACGAAGGCGAAAACGATTAGCAAGCCTCCTTGGGGCTACTTGCTAAATACTGCTGTTCGTTTCATGCTTTAACCATATGGGTGATATTAGGGCTATGTATGAGTTATATTAGGGTTATATACTTGTGATTTTACAGTAAAAGTTGAGGCTCTCGAAGAATGATTTTGAGCTTTTGAGAACATGAGGCACGTCTGAGTCTCTGTCACGCATGCCGAGGTTTGTTTGTTCGCTTCCTTCAGTGACTTGGGTGCATTTCCTGTTGGTGCAGCGCAGGAGGTTTAAAGCACAACTTAAACAGCATGAGCTATAGTCTAAACTCCTTAAAAGGGGTTATCTAGGAGATAATGTAGGGGGCTACTATAAGAGATATAAAGGGGGATAGCTCACATGGACGGTAGAGTTGCGTTTGCAGTCTCCCTAAGGAGATATGCTGAGAAGCCCTCCATCTCCCCTGCTTAATGAATGGACGGAGCAAGCTGACAAGAGCGTCCGCTTCGTCTCGGTAGCAGAAATTTCTAGGGAGTTTCGCCAAAAATTGTCCACAGAGAATCCTTCCAAGAGACTGCCATAATCCTGTCATTTCCTGGGGTCCCTAAGGGCCCCCAATTTTGAGAAACCCCCTCTCTCGTCAGAGTCTCAGAAGTGCTTCTGAGCCTGTGCTACGCGTTCCCGCGCGCTTTTTGCTCGTGCACCAGAACGGAAGTTCTGAGAGATTAGCCCAAAAAAGAATTCCCATGCCATCTCTAAGAGATGCGCCTGTAAGGACGTGCAATCTTCTGATGCTAGGTGTTTGTTCTTCATGATGGCTATTCTGCACAGAATGGCAATGTGTATAAATCTTGCAGGTATATATTAAGGAACCAATCCTGTGTTTTGCTGTGGGGAAGATTCGGTTTCGGCTGGCCAGACTGGCGATAAGAGCAACCTCAGTCAGCCCTGCCTCGTGCATTTACGTTTTTGCTGGGCTGCCAGAATAAATTCGTTGTTCCAGGCAAGAAATGAGAGCGTGGTCGCAAAGAGTGCCTTTTGGTGCATGGAGAAGGGTGTGAATGCCCCAGCACACTTCAGCTAATGCTAGCGCAAGCATATCCCTTTTCAAAGAGGGTTGCAAGGTGCGCTTTGTCATGCAGGCTTTTCTCGCGGGTGTATCAAGTTCACAGCTTCAAGCTTCAAGACTTATGCATACACCGCAGCCATTTGGCATGGGACCGCTCTTACCAGCAAAAGTGAGATACAAGCATAGTGGCTGATTCCGCAGCAGTTCATATGGGTGGTTGTCAAAATTATGGTCCCTTTTTGGATCCCTATTATATTACGGGACCGAATATTTCGGGTACTCAACCGTAATTTTGACAACCACCCATATCAACATAGCACTTAGACTGATGCCGCTTGACCACAGCTGTCGGTTCCATGAGCAAGCCATTCAAAGTTTCTGGAGCAGTTTCAGAGATGGCTTACTGGTTCCAAGTAGGGAACAAGCGAATATTCCATCTATGGATTCTATAAAGATTATACTCCCCTATTCCCTACTATAACCCCAATATATACGCACTATCATAATGTAGTTAGTAGTTTCCATTTCCTTTTCCAGTATCCTATATTACCCCGGTATTCCCTTATTCCCTACCAAGAACCAGTAAGACAGACGCTGTACAATGCATTGACATTTCTTCGCCATGGCGCCCTTAACCGTGATATCACCGCAGCCTGAGGCAGCCTAACGAAAGGGTTTAGGGTTTAAGGGTTTAGGGTTCCCTAACCCTAAATGAGCTATAGTAAAAACTCCTTAAAGGGTGTTGCATAAGGATTTATATAGGGGACTATTATGGCGGACTATACACGGGGATCCTAGGAGTTTAGACTATAGCTCAAGTAAGTGGTAATTTCCATTTTCTTTTGCATTATCCCAGTACATGTCCATTACCCCCAATATCTGGGTTGCTGTTCAGGAATTTAAATTTAAGTCACTATATTGGGGAAACCACATTAAGTACTATATATACCCACTATGGTAACTTAAGTCCCTACAGTCGCCTCCAATTTTGGGAATTACGTGCAGCATGGTAAGGCGGTCGAGTTTCGCGTTGCGCGCGATGGCCTGGCACACAACAGCAGGGCTTTCACATAGGATGACTGCTTGTCAGTCGGGAATATGGGAGTAGAATCATCTCTATAAAACGGTCCTTCGAATCATCCCTATAGATTATAACCCCTACATACTCTCTATAATACTCCCTATAGATAATAATCCCTATAGTGATTTCTATAGATAATAATCCCTATAACCAGCAAGTGGAGTTGTCTCAATGCTTGCACATTTCTGAGCTATAGTCTAAACTCCTTAAACGGATTATATAGGGGATTATATCATTATATAGGGTATTCGATATGGAACTACTATAGGGATTACTAAGGGGGATACTAGGAGTTTAGATCGTAGCTCACATAGGGGCAGAGTTGTGTTGTCCAAGGCTCATTGAATGCATGGGTGAAGCTTCGCAACATGCCCTTCTGCTGCAATGGCGTTATATGCGGTTGGCAGCACTTCATGAGGTTCAGGTCAGGTACCGCCTGCTCAGGTGGAGTGGACAAGTCGCATACAAAATGAAGACGACCGCACCCAAGGATTACACCATCAAGCACTTTGCTCAGCATGGACATGCATTGACATATGAGCCATAGTCTAAGATCCTTGATTGAAAGGGTTATGTAGAGAACTATTATAGGAGCTATCAAGGGAGATACTAGGAGTTTAGACTATAACTCATATGTCATTATAAACCCCAGTTTCCATTTCATGTTCCATTTTCTTTTTCCAGTTGATTCTCCATTACAGGGGTTGTTCAGGGGGATGCTAGGAGTTTAGATCCCTACGCCCTAAATTTTCTGTAAATGGATGGTAAAAGGGTCGATTAAAAAAACTAACCCTAAACTCCTAAACCCTTGTGGCTCAAGTCAGGCTACAGTCAGGAATTGCGTTTGCGCATTTTTGCCCGACCGGCTGGCGCTTGAGGCCGGCATCCGGCTCAATTCGCCAAGGAGAATTCCACGAAGTGCTCAGGGCCGAGTTGGGCAGAAGTTGGGTCCCCTTTAGGGTTTAGGGTTTAGTAAGGGATTACAATAGTGCCCCCCCCCCCCAAAGGTACACCCCCCCAGGGTCTAAGGAGCTAACAAGGACTATACAGGCCGAAATAGGGCCTAATAGGAGTTCTAAATCTGGGGGGGTACCTTTGGGAGGGGCACTATTGTCATCCCTTATTTTGGGACCCAGTAACAGCCGAAAATGGGGGTAACATTAAGGGTCATATATAGCTATAATTTAAACATTATCCAATTGTTGCTAGGTGGGGGCAGGACCCAAGGCAGAAGTGTGGATTGCCACCCTTGAATTATTATACGGTACTTTCCCAAATAGGGGGACCCCAATATAGACCCCAAAAGACTATAGTCCTTATTATGGGGACCCCCAAAATGGTACCCCTAATTTTGGGAAGTCCTCATATAGGGATTATCATAGCCAGTGCGGGAGCGATTGAGCTCAGGCAGATAATACGGAAATCTCCGGAAGAGGGAGGAAGTCCGGACAGCAGCTGCTTGCCCAGATTACTTTGCTTTAAACAGATTATCCCTATATAACCCCCTACACTATACAAAAAAGTAGTTTCCATCATCTTTTAAATTATCCCAGTATAACCCAATATAAGCAGTCCATCCGGATGAGGCAAGAAAGTCAAGTTCCTCATTCAAGCTGCTCGGACTGGACATGACAAATGAAAGCAACTTCAGCTTGCGGGCGTAAAGTGCTAACCCTAAGCAAGCCATGCCTTTGGAGGCGGCTGGCGTGACAACTCAGGCATGGGACTTAAATATCCTCAGAATCAGAACAGAACGGCCTTCAGTTTAATTACAAAGAGACAGGCCCAGAAGCTGTTGCTCTACGCCGCCGACAAAGGCAAGGCTGCTGGCAGGACATACTGACAGAAATCCATAGCTGGAATGTTGGTTGAACATGTTGAACGCTGCACAGAGAGGTTGCTGTTCATCATTGCCTAGCATTTTGGGGTTTAGGGTTTAGGGCTTGTTCAGTCCGGACATCGAGAGGGTTGCAAAAGTAGAGATATGACGTGAGAGACAAAGCAGTACCATGTCTGTTGAGGCTTTAAAGGGGCTAATAGGGGTTATATACGGTTTTAGGAGTCTTTAACCCCCAATGATGGAGAAGCAAATGGAGAATAAGATGGAAAACGAAGTGGAAACAGAAAAGCTCTTGCGTCCACCGGATTTTCCCTGCTGCGCTCCAAAGCCGTGCTGAGCGTTTACATGAGCTATAGCCTAAACTCCTTGAAGGGGATTATATAGGGAACAATTATAGGGGTTATCATGGTTATCCAGGGGGATACTGGGAGTTTAGATCATAGCTCACATCAGGACAAAGTTTTGGGAAAGCATCCCGAAGGAGGTCGGGGAGCAAGAGCTGATGAGCAGAATGGAAACCACTATCGTATAATGGGGTATATCTTGGGTTATAATATTATATAATAGGGTATATATTGGGTTATAACAATATGTTATAGTAGGGTATATATGGGGTCATCATATTCTATTATATTGGGTTATAATAGGGAAAAGGGGATATCATCCCTGAATAGTGGGACCCCAAGATAGACCCCAATATCAATGCCCCAAGGCAGACGACTTTTTTTTGAGAATTTGTTGGCTTGAGAAAGGACCTCCAGGAACAGCAACTGCCGGTGAAGATGCCGGCTGAAGAGCCTGAAGAGTTCGAAGACGCCTTGGAGGTTGGCGGATCCCCTGACATCCTATAGTAGTTTCCATTATCTTTTCCATTATCCCTGTATAACCCCTATGTAATAGCCCCTATAATATAGGGGCTATTATATAGTGGTTATATAGGAAACTACTATAGGATTTATATAACCTCTATATAACCCGAAAGTCTGTAAGTAAGACAGCCGCCGATTTGTTTCTGTGCAATATCGCTGCTGTGCTCGTGAAGGTGCCTCACATTGAGGAGCCGTCAGCAGATGCAACCAGAAGCGAGCTCTGGAAAGCCCGCAAAGCCCGATCGCAGGTGCACTTCCATTTCTTCCCTTTGCTTTGCCAGGGTGCCTTGAAGCTGTATCCTGCACTCTTTTGAAAGGAGTTTAAAGGAGAGGAGGAAGGAGGCCTGCAAACTGAATTTGCACATGGGCCACATTCCTTTTTCGCCCTTTACTCCTTGTGACTGTAGTAGTTTCCATTTTCTTTTCCATTTATCCCTATACAACCCCAATATTATACCCCAATATTCTATCTACTTAAGGGGGACCTGTACTCCTTGTGACTGCAGACGAACCAGCTGGTGGAGCTGGCGCTGGCAGGGGTGCAGCCGAAGCCTTCGAGGCGGCACAAGACCGTCAGAAGCGTGTGCCTACGAGAGCTATAGTCTAAACTCCTTAAAGGGGGTTATATGGGGGATTATATGGGGGACTATTATAGGGCTTACTAAGGGGATACTAATTATAGGGCTTACTAAGGGGATACTAGGAGTTTAGACTATAGCTCACGAGTTGCCACTGTTGTTTCACTGTTGCTGTGCTGGAGCTGGCATTGCAGGCACCCCACAACAAAGGTCGCAAAGGTGATGGACGCGGCGAGACTGCAGAGGCAGATGTGGGATGCTAACAGGTACCTCCAGTTCGTACAGCAGTTTGGATTTCAAATCCATCGTCCTTGCGTTTGATTCTCCACAGTTACCCTGCATCATCCCTACATAATTCCATATATTGTATATGTGAAGACGAATCTATACATATATATATATATTCTTATAAATGCCCCCTAGCAAGGACATTTCATTGACAACACAGGCACTGGAGAAAGCCCCACGGAAGCCTGGGTACCCAGGAGGCCCAGCCACCGCCATAAGGAAGATATAGTCCAGGGTGTAATTAGGATCCCAAGATGGGGTCTAGGGTTTAGGGTCCCAATATGGGGTTTAGAGTTCAGGGCCCCAATATAGGGTTCAGGGTTTAGGCTTCCAGGCGAGGATCTCTGCAAGCCTGTTGCAAAAAGGGTTCCAGATTCAAAAAAGGGTCCCAACATAGACCTCAGTATAACATAATCCTGATATATCATGATTATAGGCGAACCTGTGAAAAGCAACATGTAGATCCTCGCACTCTGACTTGCAAAGTTCGTGGAGGTCCTGATTTGGGGTGTTGTGATCGGGGAGCTCTCTCCCTCACTCCAAATCCACATCTCGTGGCAACTGTCACTGTGAGGGGGAATGGTTTAGGAGTTTATATATATATATATCCTCATAATATAATTCTCAACCGCCCAATTTTAGGCCTACCAAGCAAGCATTAGGGTGGATAGAGGGGTCCTTCTTGTAGTTTAGTCCCGCAGATATTCCCTACTGGCCGTTAAGCACAGGGGAAATATTGACTTTAGTTCATATAAAATCCAACCTCCACATCTACAGTAATTTCCGCTATGTTTTCCATTCTCCTATCTACCCCGTCCCTAACCCTAAACCCTGCAGCCTAAACCCTAAACCCAGTGGCAACAGGATTCCTGCCCAGGATCTCGCTGTAAAGCGCTCTTTGCCCGGATGGCGGTGAGGAAAAGGTCCGAGAAAAAAAAAACTAAACCCCCAATCCCCAATGTGTCTAAACCCTAGACCCTGTAGTAGTTTCCATTGTGTTTTCCATTCTCCCTATGTAAACCCAGTGTATACCCTATAATCCTTATATAACCCCTATGTTATCCATATAATCCCTGTAGTTTCCATTTTCTTTTCCATTCCCTGCACCCCTAAACCCTAAACCTTGAACCCTAAACCCTAAACCCTGAAACCCTAAAACCCTAAACCCTAAACCTTAATCCTAAAGCCAGGCAAGCTGACTGACCAGGATGTTGATGACATCATTGGCAGAATGACCAAAATAGGGCCCGACGGCAAGCCAGTGGTCCAGGCCATCCTCATAGAGCCATAGCCTAGCCTAGGGATTCAGGGTGTAGGGTTCAGGGTGTAGGGTTCAGAGTTTAGGATTTAGGGTTCAGGGTTTAGGGTAGTTTAGGGTTTAGGGTCTCGAGTTCAGGCTTTAGGGTTCAGGGTTTAGGGTTTGGGGGCACTTCCAGGCGTCGTCGATGCAAGCCTGTTGTAAAAGGGGTTTGGGAGGGGGGGGGGTTCCAGAAGCCCAAGTACAGACCCCAAGATGCCCCCCAAGATACTATGTTGATCCTTCATATGGGGACCCGCAAAAAAGAACCCTAATTTTTGAAATCCCCAAGTCCCTATTGACCCCTATATCGCAGTTTCCGTGTCATTCTCCGTTTGCTGCCATTGAGGTAATATCCTCTCATATTGCGATACAATCCCCATAAGATGTCACAAGATGCGTGCACAGTCCGTATCCCTCAAGCTTCCTGTGGTTGCGAAGGGCTGTGGACGGATTTAGGCGGAGAAACGC
>CAJNIZ010006036.1:106026-117715 GCA_905231905.1 Symbiodinium pilosum
AAACTGCACGAAAAGTCGAAAAGTGAAACTTTTTGACTTTTTGAATGAATTTCAGAATTCTCCGGCTGCGTGCAACCACGGCCGGTGGCGAGCTTAGCTTCCCTGAGGCCTCTATATGAATATGTATGTGTGTACCAACGATACGCCCTATTTTTGAGAAACCCTCTTAATTTATGTATAGATACACATGTATGTAGATAGGTGTGTACAGGTATACATGCACATATCTATTTTCATCACACTGCATATACCTACACACAAATAGATATATATATATATAATACACCCTAAGCTTGGGAAACCCCACTGGTGACGTGTGCACATATATATATATATGTATAGGGCACCCCCTAGCATATTATTGTATCCCCTTTTCGGGGGAAACCCGAAAAAGTATATCACTGCACCTAATTTGGGGAAACCAGAAAAAATGTCACTACCCACCTAATTTTGGAACATCCCACCCATACTTACTGGGGGTTAGTAGGGAACAAGCGAAAACATTGTTTGGGAATTATATAGGGATAAGATTCCCGCATAGATGATACTACAGCACCTAGTATTTAGTGGTACTGCAACGGGATCCTGATTTTGGGGACCCATACTTCCTGGGGCTTGCTACGGAACAAGGAAACAAACCATCTGGGGACTATATAGTGATTCGATTTCCTTATTCCCGACTATAACCCCAACATATAACCCATTATGATGTAGTAGTTTCCATGTTCTTATCCGTCATCCCTATATAACCCTTGCACATATATCTGTATAGATGCATTCCCTCATTCCCTACGAAGAACCAGTAAATCTACTGGGTTGCTGTTAAGAAACTTAAATTAAGTTACCATAATGGGTGTATATGGTAAATAATAGGGTTTCCCCAATATAGTAACTTAATTGAAGCTCCTTAAATCCCTATATTCCGCCAGTTTCCATTTCATTTTCCATTTTCTTTTTCCATTTGATTCTCCATTATAGGGGGGTCATATGCCCTAAACCCCTAAACCCTAAACCCCATTATAGTAACTTAATTTAAGTTCCTTAACAGCAACCCAGTATATGCAGGTCATGAGCAGGCCGGCAGGCTCCGCTCCACCGGGTTTTGACGGCCCATCCGGCGGGCTTTTTTTTCCTTCGGGGGTTTGTTAAGATTAGGGGTACCTTTAATTAAAGGGGATAATAAGGGTGATCTAGGGGTTGCATAATTTCATGAGGATTATCATCTGTTTTGGGATTTCCCTACTTCTGGAAACTATCATTTTCCACAGGCATGTGGAGCATGATTTGATCCAGTTTTACATGAGTGCACATGTGGTTCCTTAGGGGCATTGGTGAGTGTCTATCTTTGATGTTAACCGCAAGGCGTTTTCCAGCATTAGGATTAACATTTTGAGGATTCCTACTCATAAGGCTTATAGAATTTTGTGGTCTATATTGAGTCCCCTTAATTTTGCCTGAACCCTGAACCCTAAACCCTGGGCTCGATCCGCCGCCAGTTCCTCGTCGAGCTCCAGGGAAAGGAGATTCAGGGGCTTTTTGGGAAGGTCGTGGTGCTCACTATATATGCATGAGGGGACTGCAAGCATCAGTGAAGGGCATGGAGAAAATGAACTTGCTGGGTCAGTTGCTGTCACGGAAGGGTCTGAGGGCATGCCGCGACCATGTGATGCCGTGCCCGGTGCAGCTGATACGGAAGGAATGTCCTCCGCTAGTGCAGGCATGGAAGGGTCGGTGAGCCATGCTGCGCTTGCTGCTGGGTACGTTTTACTTGCAGGGGCTGATGGGTCTCATGAGAGTATTGCTGCTGGTTTAGCTTGGGGTGAGGGCCTGAGCCATGATGTTGCACTGGGAACCCTGCCTGATGACGACCTTAGTGATGAGCATACGGTCCATCCGGACAACGGAGGTGAATCGACCCAAACGGAACCAGATTCCTCCCAAAGTCATACTGTGGGGCGTAGAGGTAAGCAGACCACGCTTAAGCAGTGGTTGAAGAACTGAGGACCGTGCCCCAAGGCATCTCGTAAGCTGGACTTATGGAGAAAAGATCCGATAAAAATCCTTGAGCCCTAAACCCTAAGCCCTAAACCGCCAGGTCCAGAACCTGCGACATCTTCACCATCCCTGGGGCCAGCTCCTGCGCCTGATGTGCCAACGCTGCCAGCAGAGCGCAAGCCCTTGAACCTGAATGTGGTCAGGGGCCCAGAGGGTTCAGGGTTGAGGGGGTTTGGGGTTAAGGGTTTGGGGTTCAGGGTTTGGGGTTCAGGGTTTAGGGTTCAGGGTTTAGGGTCAAGAGTTTAGGGTGGTCAGGGGCCTAGCATGGCTTGCTGGTTCTTGGTGGGGAATAAGGGAATTTACAGTGCATATATATATATATGTGTAAGGGTTATATAAGCATAGTGGGAAAAGAAAATGTAGAGTACAATAGGGTACATATTGAGGTATCGTAGGGAATAAGGGAATGCAGCCCCCATATAATTCCTATTTAAGATATTCGCATATTCCCTACCAGGCCTCGGTAAGATGGGATTAGTAGAGTTCCGGTATGGAACACCAAAGTCACCAAAGCATTATCTCTCCTGTGTCCAGCAATCCTCAGTGCGTGCCAAAACTCTCAGGCCCACAAAGCTCAGAAACATGACGTTGTGCTGCAGGGCAGATCACTCAGCAGAAAGGATTGCATTCACGTTTTTGTCGCTGAGGGCCTTCATCGTGCCAGGTCACTCGCGCCCAGTCACCTACGTGGCATTTGATGCTACTGGAAAGACGCTCTACACCTGCGGAAAGGATGCCATGAAGCAACATGTGAGCCTGAAACACAAGCAAGCCTGATTCTTCCCGGCATTGCCATGAAGGACAAGTTGGTGATTGCCTGGACTGTGCCCGAGGGTGAGCACACACCTTAACTGTGATGCGGAGCCTGGATGAACTCACTTGACAAGTGTGATGTCTGGACCCCCAAGCCCTAAACCCTAAAGAGTAGCTTTCATTATTCCCTAGTTATCTGAGAACCCTGTATAATCCCTACAACTCCGAGGTGCCTTCGCAAGTACGAGGGGCACAGGGGAGCCGTCTGGGCCTGCTCCCTTAACAATGACGAAGGGCTGCTCCTGACCTGTGGGGCGGACAACTACGTATTGCTGTGGGAGGCGGGCACCCGTAGTCTGGGTTGCTGTTAAGGAACTTACATTAAAAACCGCAATATGGGTGTACAGTAAATGATAGGGTTTCCATTTTATAGTCACTTAATTTAAGTTCCTTAACAGCAACCCAGTAGTCGGATGAGGTGTTGAGGGTTGAAACCTTGCTTTGGTGGTCGGAGCCAGCACTCATGTAGCAATGCCTGAGGGTTAGCGGAAGTTCAGTGCAGAGAAAGAGGATCCTTTCTTTAATTGAAACAATCATACGATTTATAGTCTAAACTCCTAGTATCCCCCTTAATAACCCTCATAGTAGGCACCCATATAATCCTCTATATAACCCCCTTTAGGGAATTTAGATTATAGCTCACATGGATCCTAACCAGGAGCCCACCAAGCTTTCAGCTCCCCGGCCCCTCTTCGCTTGCAATCCTCATGGGTTCAACTAGTACCCCCCTTCTATACTACCCCCCCCTAGGTTCTCCCTTACTTACCCTAAATTAAGCCTAACTATCCCCAAAGAACCTTAATTAAGGGGGGAACCTAGGGGGGAGTAGTATAGAGGGGGGTTCTAGTTGAACCCATAAAATCCTTGCCACAGGCTGCAACGGCCAACTTGTTATACGAGGCTTCGATCCTTGCCTGCTTTGCTTACTGGTGGTTAGCAGGGAATGTGGGAATAAACTATATAGGGATTATATAGGGATTCTATTCTTTTATTTTCTACTAACAAGCGGTAAGTTTGGGAAAAGAAGGTAAGTTGATGTTGTCGTGGCGCAGGTGGAAATGCCGGGAGTTGTGCGCTGCGTTGAGTGGTCGCACGGATTGTGCTTGCGGTTTGCATGCTGCTGCAACGGCTTCAAGGCAGGTATGTGGTCAGATTGAACAGTCAACATGCTCAAGCTTTGTTGAGAAATGCGCTGAAGTGGCTTTCCCTGCAGCTTCGTGTCCTTGGTGATGCTGATCCATCCATGTCTCGGGAGTACTCATCGACGCACACACATTCGTTTCTGGGCCTGAGCAAAAGGGTGGGTAAGAGGGGGTTCCAAAGACATTTCTCTGCAGAGGCTCTTGGGTCT
Organism: Symbiodinium pilosum; assembly: GCA_905231905.1. NCBI lineage: Eukaryota > Dinophyceae > Suessiales > Symbiodiniaceae > Symbiodinium > Symbiodinium pilosum. The sequence goes on from CAJNIZ010006036.1 coordinate 110,246, forward strand.
CGCTTGCTAAACAGCACAGCTGTCTGCATCTAAATGTTGGTTTGTCTTCTTTGCACATGGTTCGCAAATTGGTGGGCAAGGCCAGGATGGAAAGTCTTGCGGCTGCCCGGGCCCAGCAAAAATGACGGCATGGGGCCATGGAACTTACCAAAAATCATTTGGGTGGATGTACGCGCGCACAAGTCTGACCAGAATCCTGTCTTGGTGGGGTGTTCTGTGGGGAAACGTGTTCATTTCGAAATTGGTCAACGCACATGCAATTCCGAGAGTATGCAGTGAGCACGTGAGAGCATTAACAGCAGTGCCAAGAGCGCCGATGGTTGAGCCTCTCAAACACAATGGTACCACCAAACCTTAAGCCCAGTAAATCTTCATCATTCCCATGGCATGAGGCTCAGGGCATTTGGTGACCTTGTGTTCTTTATTCAGCTGGCATTTCAAGTAATGAGAGGACCTTGGTAGCCTCAACTCTTAGAATAAGGACCCTAGAAGAGTTGTATGAGCTAAGTCTAAACTCCTAAAAGGGAGTTATATAGGGGATTATATAGGGGACTACTATAAGGGTTATTAAGGGGGATACTAGGAGTTTAGACTATAGCTCCTTCTTTTTTGGGGGTTGGGGTATCCAAAATCCCCGTACTATCAAGGGCACAAGACTTTGTGGCTGAGGTGTTTCGCTGTCTGTTGTTGTCGCGTGTGCGTGGTCTTGCTCGTTGTGGTGGTGTGGAATCCTGCGGGTCGTCTCGTCGCTTCCTACATCATCCTAGTTTCCGTGTCGTTTTCCATTCTATTCTGTTTGCCTTGATGTCCGTACATAATCCCTACATAACCCTACATTCAGAAGAAGTTTCCAGGTCGTTTACCTTTTGATTCTCCGTGTTCTTCCACTTTTGATTCTCCACTGTTGGGGTTATGTTTGCCCAAAGCAGTTCCCCCATCGCCTCGCCCAAGAGAAAACAACAGGACCTAAAGGCCCAAAGGCATCTGATGCGAGAAACGCACCCTGTCGAGTCGTTTGCTTGCCGCGCATTGCACTTCAAAGGGGCACCCTAAACCCTAAACCCAAATTCTCGTGGGAGCAGGCAAAGCCAGCAGCAGTTGGCGTGTTTGAGCTCTCTGCAGCGGGCGTCCGTGGCTCGGGTAGCTTGTGTGTTGGGACTGGAAATAGTAGTTTCCATTTTCTTTTCCACTATCCCCGATATAACCCCAATATACCCCACTATGCTATGATAGTAGTTTCCATTTTATTTTCCATTCTCCCAATATAACCCCAATATATTCCCTCTGATCCCTATAATATAATCCATATATTCCCTATCTTTTCCATGTTCTTTTCCATTATTCCCTATAGTCCTTATATCAACCCTATATACTCCCAATAACCCCTATAGTTTCCATTTTTCCATTATTCCCTATAATACCTGTATAACCTGTATGTAGAGATGCAGCGAAGTCCGAGGCTTTGAGCTCAAAGTGCTGCGCTTCGATAGAGGTGCCCACGCTGGCCGCCCAGATACTTTGCCTCCAGGAAGACTGCTCCCACTCCCCGTAAAAGGCTAGTATGTTCTATACTTAAGTAGTAGACTAGAATATCTTATAGTATGCTATGGTATACTATAGTATACTATTATATGCTATGAAGTTAGCATGCTGGACGAAGACATGAGGCTGCCGTCTGCAGCGACGCAAGTCGCTTGGGCTGGTCCCTATTGGGAGTGGCTGTGCTCCTTGCACGACACATGGCAGCATCTGCTTGAAACGGACATGGGCTGTAGTCTAAACATTCTGAACTCCTTAAAGGGGGGGTTATTTAGGGGAGTCTACAGGCGGGGTAATGTAATATAGGGGTCATTAAGGGGGATTCTAGGAGTTTTGATTTTAGCTCACATGGAAAAACAGAGTATGATGATGGCAAACAATGTGATCCCTAAGGATGGTGGCCTCATCATTTTCTGGAATGCGCTCACAGGGTCAGAGCTCACCAGGTTGACCGCGCACGAGGAATCATGGTTGCGCCTGTTGCTGATATACTATAGTATACCATGGTAAATTCTACATGTACTGTAATATACTATGATGTGCTTTGATATTCTGATAGTATAGTATGTTCTGGCACATGCCAAACCAGGCCATATGCTCTCGCTGCAGCAAGGTAATGTAGCCCAGTCCTAGGGGCATAATATTGGGGTTACATTGGGACAATGGAAAAGAAAATGGAAACTACTATACAGGGGTATACTATTGAAGACTGTGAGACTGTCAAAGTGTAACCTTCCGTGAATAGAGGGCTGCTAATGAAAGTTCGAATTAACTGCGCCTCAGGTTTGCGCAAGCAGCGCCCTGATGCGTTTGTTGGCTTCCGGTGCGCTAGGTCTACCGGTATTTGTGCCCCGCGGTTTGGGCTTTATGCAGAGACGCATTTGAGGGAGTTGGCTCGTGAACATGTGACACAGGTGGCGATTCCCGACCCATGCGGGTGTGTTCGTGCTCCTGCCGCATTGCAAGCTTCCGATTTACAGTTGCGTGGCATCCGTGCAAAACTTACGCCACACATGCAGGCATTGAGCTTTGAGAGAGAGTCAAGAGAGCGCCGCTCAACAGTCGCAGTTTCACCAGGGCTTTCTTTCATACGGGGTGGGAAAAATCGAATGCAAAGGCTAAGCACCAGTGTCGGGGAAGGGCCTTGCAGCATTTAGACGTGATTTTCCCTTTCCTCGCAGGAGATGGTGTCCAGGATTGCCTTCCCAAGCGACGGGAGGCTAATGGTATCCTGCGGTCGGCAGGATATGGAGGCCTGACATGACGCATTGTTGCGTCACTAGGTGGTTTCCCAAAATTAGGGAACCATTTTTGGGTGGTTCCTAGAGAAATGATTATAGTACTTTGGGGTCGCGCTATTTATCCAAACTACCCATTTCTGATGCTCTGAAGTGGCCAGGTCCGTTTGTGGTGTCTTGCCCGGGAAGACTCAGAAGATGGCGAAGGCAGCGACTTCGACGACATGGCAGGCAGGATATCTTCGCTTCCCTGATTTTATGTGGAGCCACCTGAGCTATTGTCAATATTGGCTTTATGAAAGGCCCTTAACAGTGGACATACCCTTCTTGTAGCTTGGCATAGTCCAGAATTAGTAACTCATGTCCGTGAATTATCTGGATAATATTGACTAAAGCTCACATGAGCTACGGACTAAGTAAGTTAGGTTGGCGGGGGCCTATGGGGCAACATGTAGGGGTTTAGCGGGGCCTTGCAGGAGTCTATTAGACCTTTAGTCCAGGGCTCACATGGTAGTTTCCACGAGCAGGGAGACCCGAATGTTAGAACCTCATACGCTATCAACTTCATGATAGGCAGTCCCAAGCAGGGCCCCAAGTTTTTGGAAATACCAAATATCTTCCATCCCCATAAGCTACTATACAATCCCAGTCGCGATTTCACGTTCCATGTTCTTTTCCATTCGGTTCTCCATCATTGGGGTAAAAGTTATATAATCCCAAGGGAACCTATCACGGTACAACCATATGCTCAGACCCCACCATGATCCACCGGAGAAGCTCTTTTTTCCAGCAAAAAATATGTACCCACGGGTTCCAATGCACATATGTTTCAATTGTATGAGGAAGGGAGCTCTATGCCGCGGAATGGATCTTGACGGGGGTCTCCAGCTGCATGTAACCCCCTATATATGGTAGCTTCCTTAAATGTACCTCAATAGACCCCAAAATGCTATAGTCCATGTTATAAGGCCCTCCAATAGGTACCCCCTAATTTGGGAACCCCATATAATCCCTGTGATAGGAGATAAGCCGACCCCCGAGCTCATGCGGAACTTTACTTGCGATCGGCCGCTGAACTGCGTGGCGGTCCGCCCTTCGACCCTGGGCAGCAAGACACCCCCCGTTCAGTTTGTTTCCTCATTGTCCAAACCCATTCTTCCCATTCTGCAGCTAGCATGGCTAGCTGTTTTGCCGCATGCTGTCGTCCTGGAGATTCTGCAGCTGGTTGAGCTGAGATTGACATTTGCCGATGCAGCTGCAGAGGACCTTGCACATCCATCCCCGCCTTTGGCTTTCAACAATAGACTATAATATACTATACTATACTGTAGAATATACTATAGTCTTCTAAATTCTACTAGAGTATACTATAGTATATTATAACCTATTAGAACTTTGATGCCTGACCTGCAGGATGCTGAAGGAGGCTGCTGCACAGTGCTGGCAGGTGGTGGACAAGATGCTCGTGACGTTGCTCTGATTGGCGCTGCGCGGCTGCCATTTCATTTTGTGTCAGCAATGCAGGGCTCGAATAATGCAGCCTCCTCTGTTGCAGAAGTTGCTGTGCTGCTTAGCCAAGGCTGGAACAGATGTTGATCAGTCGAAGCCCTGGCGGGTATGTGCCATCTGTTACAGCATCATCTTGCCGCATCCCTTCAGGTTTGAGCCACTGCCACTCCGGTTTGCAAGAGTTTCAGACTCTGGCGCCCCAGGCCGCAGGGAAAGTGATTACCAGGACCTTTGGATGGCATGCTGACCCAGCCTTCCTTTGCAGGTATAGAGCACTGTCCAGCAGAGGGGCCGTTACTAAACAGCAAGTTCAGCAGGTTGTGCATGCCTGATGAGCACATACTTCTAGGTGGGACCCGAAACTGCGAAAAGGTGGTCACTTTGGTCTCTGCCTTGGGCAACTGTTTGTCAAAGTTCGCCACAACTTGAATTCAGCAGATTGCGAGGTCCTATCCACGCTTTGGCTTTCAGCCCCGATGCTGCTGGGCTGGTATGGTATGCCAGGTGTAATGGGGTTTCGAGTTTGACATCATGAAGCACAAATTTGCAGAGGGGCTGCAAAGGATGTATCATTAGAGCATGTGATAGTAGATTAGAGCATGTCTACTATAGCATATTATAGTCTACTATAGCATATTCTGCTATATTCTACTAAGTTATAAGTATACTATAGTTTTCACGCATTCTTTGGCTCACACTTGCGGCTTCAGGCCCGAATATGTGCCAGTGGCTCTGAGGACGGAAACGTCCGGCTCAGGGAGTTCTCGTGATGCAAATGCAAAAGCACTTGCCGAAAAATGGGTTCTGTGTGCTATTTTAGTTGGTTTAGGGTTTAGGTTATTTAGGACCCCCCACCCAGTAATAGTGACTATAAGGGATAATAGGGATTATATTAGGGTCCTCTTATAGTCTTATATACCACTATTACAGGGTGGGGGGGTCCTCCTAAATGCTATTGTATGCCATAACATGCGGTAATCTACTATAGCATACTATAATGTACTAGAAGACACTAGTATATTCCAAGCTACTAGAATATATGCTATCATAAGTGGGTGTGCTTGCTAGGGTGCTGCCCATTAAGTAACCACATTTGCAGGTTGATCTTGCTCCGTCTTCTGTGCTTGGCCTCCGGAGATTACCACAGAGCAGACTAATGTAAGTAAAAGATGGAAATAGCTGAGAAGCGTGAAGGAATGCCCAGAATATGATTGAGCGATTCATTGGAGAGAGAGAGGGAGAGAGAGAGAGCACAAGCAAACTGCATGCACACAAAAAAAAAAGCGATTACGTTTTGTTGCGCCCCAAAGTGCTGGGACACGGCAGGGAGGCCTTGTGGAGGTTTCCAGACATGATCTTCAAAGCTGGCCCAAGGAAATTTGCAGAGAAACAACCGCAAAAACATGTTCGACGCAGGGGACCGATTCTTAAACTTGGGGTGGCCGTCGGCACTATGCTGAGACGTATGCCTATTTTTCTCCTGGGCCTTCTGCAGAAGACTCTAGTTGACTCTGGGCGTAGGACACCCGCATAGTGGGCCTTTTTGCCTTGCTGAATTCACGGCAGTTGCTCAAACAATCTTTCCAGCACCCCTCCTGACCAGACCAGGGCCCGTTGCAGCGCACCAAAATTTTGAACGCTACCTCCAACACTGTCCCAGCCTGATGAGGGTGGTCGCTTTGGACCTTCAGGCCTATGCTGGATGACATCGGACGACCCACTCACCTTGAATGTCTCTTCAGACATGTAGACCCAACCAGCACTACTGGCTGCCTCAAGCCCCCATGCCAAACTCTGAGGTATGAACTCATGTGTGAACGTATACTGAGACATGCGCGTTTCCCGTGTCAGCATGCATACCTGCTTCCATACGAGAAGGTTGGGGGCTTGGTGGGCTAGGCAGAAAATATGCCTTGCGACGTAAACAAAATCACACCGCAGTGGAGGGCATGTAGCATGCTAGGAATTTCTTGGCAGCCTGCCTAGTAACATCATAAAATTCAATGGCCGGTAGGATATTCTGCTGGAAGCAACCTTGAGCCAGGGACTCTATGCCATTTAGGGTTTAGGGTTTAGGGTTTGCTCTTCCGTGCTAATCCTTCAGGTTTATAACCATGTCTTGGCGAGGAAGCAAGAAGGATGTGAGCTGCTTGCCAGCTGACCCTTTGTTTCTTGTGCACTTGGCTTGTTCCCAAAACTATGGGACCCTGTTGGTTGTAGACAATATTACTGCACCTAAAAATTATGGGTACTAAAAAGGGATCCTACCCCTAGATTCACCCTTTTTTTAAGGTACCCTTTATTCTGGGAACTACCCTCTTGAGTTATGATGCAGTTTGATCTGCCCTGGGAACTCGGCCCAAGCCCACCATCGTAATACCGTCGCTTCCATTTTTTCATGATCCCTATACACTCCCTTAAAAATCCCTACGTAGTCCTTGCGTAAGAATCCCTGTGAATTCCCTATACATCCCCGGTACAGTCCCTATATGATCCCTATAAGCCCTAATCCCTATAACCCTTAAACCCTGAATCCTACGCCCTGAACCCTAAACCCTAAATCCCCGCTTAGCAAAAAGGTATGGCAACCATGCTGGAAGATGCAGCATGGGACAACGTGCTGCAGCGTTAGAGGTGGCAGTTGTGGCCTATGGTGACAACACTGGGGAGCTTGAAGGGGTGGAAAGCAGAGAAGACAAGGAATGGGGCCAGAGGTGGTGGCTTCGGCTCCTGAAGGCTATCGTCTCCGAGGAAACTTCCAGAACCAGGACAGCAGCCGCCCAGCAGGAGGCAGCCACGGTCATAGAGTCGCAGGAGACCATCGACAGCCCAGGCCCGCAAGCTCAGGCTGGTGACTCTGAAGTGGATGCGCTGGTGGAAGAAGAAGACCGGCTACGGCGAGAACTGCAACAGCAGCAGGAAGACTTCGACAGGCAGAAGTGGAACTACGAGCTGGCACTGCACTCCGAAACCAGCAGGAACATGACAACCACAATTGGGAGGTCATGCAAGAGATGGAGGCGAGTAAAGCGGCTCAAAAGTGGGACGACTGGGTGGTTTGGGATGCCATGCACAGCGGCCCTCCTTCGCCGAAGCGCCAGAGGATGGTCATGCATCTTCGAGTGGAGGCGGACAATGTGGTGCAGGAAAAGCTGACTTTGTGGACAAGACCGAATATGCCGAT
>CAJNIZ010006037.1:0-18313 GCA_905231905.1 Symbiodinium pilosum
CAGGATAAGCCCAGGATAAGGGAGGCTCCTACATGTACGGAGATAAATTTGGAGGGTCCGCAAACTACCCGGAAAATGTGCAATTGTTTTAGGGGGGATGGGTCGCGGGGTGGGGTGGGTTGAGGCCCCAGTCTGCATAAGATTCCCGTGTTTGTGGCTGCGTTACTTCTGACCGAGTTGTGCACTGGCCACTCGCCTGCACTTCACTATCCTATGCTTATCCTGGAGTTATCCAAGACTTTGACTATCATGCAGCTATTCCTAGACTATCCCCTACTTATCCCATCCTTATCCATATAACATCATGATAAGCGCTGGATAACAAAGGGACCCCCCCCCTTGGAGCCCCTTCGCCCCTTTCATGAAAGTCCCATGCGCCTCCAAGTAAATTATCACGCCTAGACCAATGCTTGTAGGGTCTAGGATTTAGGCGACTGATGGACAAAAACTGGAATTACTAAGGTGATTATGAGGCTTATAAGTATCCTTACTAGGTCCCCTTAACCCTCCAATGAGGCTTAGAAGCATCCTGACTCGGTCCCCTTAACCCTCCAAGTAGCTCCAAATCCTGGCCTTTGCAGCTCCACGCTCTTCCTCAGGCATGCCATTCCTGGACATTTCGGGCTCTGATTGGGCTCCATGACGAGAAAGCTTCAGGGGTTGGGGTCAGGATTTTAGGGTTTTGGGTTTAGGGCTTCGGGCTTAGGACCCAAACCCTAAACCCTTACCTTGGGTTTGGAGCCAGTTTCTTCAAGCCCTAGGCTGTGAAACCCAAAGCCTGACCGTTAGGTAATGCTTGGCCGAAGTGCTTTGCACTACCCTGAGGGTCCAAGGACCCAAATAGCAATCAGGGTTTTAGGTCCCGAATACCGTTATTTTGATAGCATTTGGGCCCTAAAACCCTACTAGTTGGGTCCTTGGATCCTTAGGGTTAGAGTGGGTGCAAAGGCAGTTTATCAAAAAAAGCTGACACAAAGCACGTATTTGTACGAAACAGAGTTATTTGTGGAGGGGTGCATTTCTTGTGGAAGTTTTATATAGATTCACGTGGGCCGCAGCTCGGGTGCATTTTTTGAAGGGCTTATCGGGTTCTATACAGGCTTCCATGAGTTTACGGGCTTTTGTAAGGTTGTAGACGAGGGTTCGTCGGCTAGCAGTCCAAGTGCCGAAGCAATGGGGCCTTAGGTCCAGGTCTACGTGGCTTCGAACTCGTTTTGCCAGCAACAACTGCGGTTGCTGCTAAGGACCCTCAATTAAGTTACTGTATTATGGGCACATAGTACATAATAGGGCTTCCTTATTATAGTAGTTTAAGTTAAGTTCCTAACATCAGCCCAACAAGAAGGCTCGTCAGGATTTCTCTGGGCTCCTGAGAAAAGTTTCAAAGCTCTCTGGTTTAGGGTTTTGGGTGGAGTCTTCACATATCCACACACACACTCACGGGGGTCTTCTTGCCTTATCTGTGTGTGGATTAGAGCTTGAGGTTCAGACTTATTGTGTTGCGTCCCCCTAAACAACAGGCGTTTGCGCCATACATTGTTTCCTGCCTCGCTCTATTTTGTTTGTGGAGGGGCTGGTCAGACTTGGAAGATTGCATCTTCAGCGGGTATCTCGCTGTATCTGACGTTTGTTCAAAGCAACCTGCTCTTAAACCCCAAGGTTTGGGATGCAGGGTTTTAGGGCTGAAAACCAACCACTCATCTCCAGAATCCCGCCTAAGTTTGAGAACCCCCCCCATGATACCTGATACCTTCTGGCAGAAACAGGGTAATATAGAAGCCGAACATCTACCAATTTTTTCCTTATTGAAGGCACGTTCATGCCCTTACAGTAGACCCTTTGGGATATACAGCCTGCGGGCAACATGTGGAGATTCGAGACGACGGATTCTCAGTCTTGCGGTTTAAGTTTAGGGCCTAGGGCTTGGGATGTACGGCTTATGCATTAGGGCATCTAGGTTGCAGGGCAAGTTTGCTTTTGGTTGTACACGCTTGTCTGAGAGCTAAACTTCTCAAAAGCACTTTTCATTGAAGTGAGTTTCCCCGTAGGTAATGTGCTTGTCGCATCTATCTTGCTGAAAGCGGGGGAAGAAGTGGTCTGGATGAATCAGAAGCAAGTAGCCTAGGTTGCTATCAAGGAGCCTGAATTAGGTTACCATATTGTGGGTGTAAGAGGGTTTCCTTGTCATAGCCATGGTAACTTAACTTAAGCTCCTTATCAGCAGCCCAGTATTTTGAGATGAACAACGCAGCCATTCCGAGGACAGGTAGCCCACGTAGCCCTAACCTCTAAACCCTAAACCCTAAACCCCAACCTGCAAAGCTCATAGACTCATTGAGGGTCAGTAGGGAATAAGGGTTTAGGGTTTAGGGGTTATAGGGATTCTATTATCCCCTACTACCCACCGGTAAGTTTACGTGTCACTTATTGACCCTGCATGAACGATCCCCCGGGCTCCAGCTGCCAGGTCTTTTTGGTGGGAGTTTGTGATGCTAGGCTACCTGCATCTTTAGAGAAAGACCTTAAAATCTGAGCCCTAAACCGCGTATATGGAGGTTGGGGCCGGGATGTGAGAACCACAAGATTGTTTCAGAAGTCCATACCCAGGGTTTAGGGTTTAGTGTCTGCCTTCACATAATGCACGCCATCCGAGCCCTAAACCCTGAAGACCTCCAACCTAAGACCCCAAATCCCAAAGCCTACGCCCAACACCGACCCAACAACCTCAGGAACTACTCCCTAAACCCCAAGACCCACACCCTAAACCCTAAACCCTAAACCCCTAAACCCCTAAACCCACACCCTAAGTCCTGAAAGGTCTACGTCCGATGTCTCCGCTACCTGGAAGCCGGTTCAGCCCCCGAATCGCGAGTGACGGGCAAAGCGAGCATCAGTGCCCAGTCCCCTGGCATACATATACATATATACATATATGTATATACATACATATATATATATGTATATATACGGGTTTAGGGTTTATGGCTTACTTATGTATATGTATATGCATATATATATATACACATGTATAGGAGCATATGGGGAGGTATGTAGATATAGGAGCAGAAAGGGAACTTCGTTTAACCACTGCTAAGAAGTTTGGGTTTGGGGCTTAAGGTCTCAGGCCAATAGTGGAGAGTCAAACGTTGGATGTTGGCGGCAACATCGGCGCGGCCTCCATCTTCCTTGTTAGCCTCCTCCAAGGTCGTGTGAGAAGTGTTGACTTCATCGAGCCCGAAGAGACCAACATGAAGCTTGCGAAGAAAAGCCTCAGGGGCCTAACGGCCGGCCCTGGTTTTGCATTCCACGCCGCCGCACTGGTAGGGAGTGAACGGATCTGCAACGGACAGGTCAAGTTCAGCATTTCGGAAAGCACGTACAATCGGTATGGGCACTGCCTTACCGAATACTACAATAATAGGGCTGTCCCCATAGTAGGGATTCTAGTGTATACTGGGCTCTTTATTAGGGTCCCCCAAAACCATAGGGCTAGGTGGCAGCCAACGTGAGACAGGAACACGTGCCAGCCATCAGGTTCTCTGGCTTTCTGAGCAGCCGGCGTTGTTCTTCAAACTCGACTGCGTGAGAGAAAATAGCAATTGTAGAAGTGAACGGGGCTTAGATAGGGTTTCAATATAGGCTTATATAGGGTTTGGGGTTTAGGATTTCGGGGTTCGATAGTGGTGTAGGGTTTGGGGCTAGGTAGGTGAAACGCCAAGTTACAACAGGTAATATCTTATAATCCCTTATAGCTACTAGTTAGTATACATAACACCCGTTCTTCGTAACATGCCCACTTTAGGCTGTGGGTTGGATTCATTCTCAGGCGGGTGCTGTTAGGAAATGGTATAAATGCTCAATGCTGCATCCTGTTCAGTGTATGGTTGTGTATGGAACCCCTACAAGGACCCCTAAACCCTAAACCCCTAAACCCTACACCCTGAGGACCCCAGAGCCTAAACTCTGTGAATTTGGTCCCTAAACAGCCCGAACATGGTTCAGGGTTGAGTAGTTGGGATTCCTCTAGCGACCTGAAAGGCCTGCGAAACACAGTTCATACAGCAGCATTCGAAGTAGTGCAAAGAGATCTTCCATCTGCAATAATGTAGACCCCTGATTAACTAACCTCATCCCCTAAATAGGTTTCATAATAGGGATCCTAGTATTGAGGCCCTCAAAAGGAAAGGGTTTATCAATCATGGGTCTAAAATGGGAACCTCCAACTTGCCAATTCTGGACGCACGTCAGTCTAGACAGCGCGTGGCCTGATATTTGCCCAAATTCTGAACCTTCATATGAGCTATAGTCTACACGCCTTAACAGGGGGGGTTATATAGAGGGATTATGTAGGCGAGTATTAGAGGGGTTGTTTACGGGAATACTAGGAGTTTAGACTATAGCTCAGATTGGGGTTTCCGTCGCTAGGCTAAAAAGGGATTCAGGGTCTAGGGTTTAGGGGGCCCCAAGTCGCAGCGTGACCGTGCGATGCGGAGCCTCATGCGGACACTTCGATGGAGGAAGTTAACACGGTAGCCGGGTTGGGATCCGCTAGGCGGGTTCAGGGTGTAGGTTTAGGGTTTAGGGTTCAGGATGAAGGGTTTAGGGTTTAGGGTGAGACCATAAACCTAAACCCTAAACGCGCTACGTTCCTAATCGAACCTTACGTATCGCCATAATCCTCTTCCCTTACTGGCTCTTAGTAGGGAATAAGGGAATATGTCATGTAGAGTTGATATAATATACCTGGGCCCCAACAGTAGGTAAATAATAGCCCCAAACAATTACAGATAACCCAAAAGGCAATTATTTCACATACTTCTGGTGTTCAGGTATTCCTTTTTCCCTACTAAGAGCAAGTAAGTTCCTCGGAGGGCTCAAAAGGTGGGGTAAAGGAAGGTGGGGTATAGGAAATAAGCCCCAATACAGGAGAGATCCTTTAACCCACCCTAATTTCATCCCACCTTTTGAACCCTTGAATCTCTAAACCGTAAACCCTAAACCTTAAACCCTAAACCCTAAACCCTACCTTCATCCCACCTTTTGAGCCCACTGAAAGAAGCCTCCTCCCTGATTGTGCGTTTTAGGATTTAGGGTTTAAGGTTTAGGATTTAGGGTTTAGGATTTAAGGTTTAGGTTTTAGTGTTTAAGGTTTATGGCCTGGTTTATAGGGTTATAGGGTTTTGGGGTTAGGGGGTCTTTGTTGGGCTTGTTTGGGGTTTTAATGTTACAAATCCATGCCTACACCCACTAGAGTAGTATTTTCTTTGGGGATGCTATGGTACCCATTATAGAGTAAGATTACATCCTCCTTTTGGGGTATAGTATTTTATATAAGGAATAGTATCTTACTAGGTTCAACCGTGGGCTCCCACAGCTCCTTGGGGTTTGAGGCTTCTTTCGGGGGACCTTACCTTTGACCCTAAACTCTGAGCCCCTCAACTCTAAATCCTCAATCCCTAAAGCCCCAACCCAAAATCCTTAAACCCTGAACCTTAAATCCTAAAGCCTTAAACCCTAAACCCTAAACCCTACATATCCCTAGAACCCTTATCCCAAAGCCTTGCACCCCGAGACCAAAGGCTTTTCAACCAGCACGTCGCCTCATGGGAGCCCTTCCTGGAGGGGGAGGCGGGGCTTGTACGAGCTGTAGTCTAAACTATTCAAACGGTGTTATATCGGGTTAATGGTTTAGGATTTAGGGTTTAGGATTTAGGATTTAGGATTTAAGGTTTAGGGTCTAAACTCCTAAAGGGGGGTGATACAAGGAATATATAGGGGAGTATTATAGGCTCACTAACAAGGGGGATACCATGAATCTAGATTATAGCTCATATATCATATATCCATCTATCTATCGATCTATCTATATATCTATCTATATTATATCATATATCCATCTATCTATCCATCTATCTATATATCTACTTATATACCTATATATATGTATATTTATAGAACCAAACTTAGCGGTTTTAGCGGGTAGGGCCGTTTAGGGCTTTACAGGGTTTAGGGGTTTAGGGTTTATAGGGTTGTACAGGGTTTGAAGTTATACTGGGTCATATGGGGCTTTGGGCCTTTGAAGTAAAGTTTAGGGAGTAGGATTATAGGGATACATAGGGTATAGGGTTTAGGATTTTAGGTTTGGAGATTTCGGGATTAGGATTTGGAGTTTGGGTCTAGGGTTTACGGAATGGAGCATCAGGTAGACAAGAAACCGTAGCATGAAATCGAACATGACACGGAAACTGGGGTTATGCCCATGCAGTGTTCTTTAGGCAGGGCTAAATGCTAAATAAACCTAAGCCCAGAACCCTAAACCTTAGCCTTAGGCAAAACAGCGAAGACCCAAGTTATAAGCAGATCATGTCCTACAGTTCTGTATAGCTATCTTTAAACTTGAAAAACACCTTAACACTAAGCCCTAGACCCTAAACCCTAAGCCCTATAAACCCTAAGACCCTAAACTGCGCAACACTACTGTGATCTACCTGCCTAGAGGCAGGGTGAAATCTGTATGTACTGTATTGGCTTCAGGTGTCGGGGTATAGGTTCTAGGGTTTAGGGCTCTATGATGTACGTAGGGCATAAAAGCCTAGATCCTGTACGCCAAACCCTATACTGTAAATCCTAGACCCTAAACCCTAAACCCTAAATCCTAAACCCTTAATCCTAAACCCTATACCCCATACCCAAAACCCTCAGCTTTAGGATACATGGTTGGGGGTACAAGGTGATAAGGATCCCGTAGGACTGAATCAGGGCCAAGAGTGAGCGTCAACTACTGTTGATAGAGTTATAGTATAGGGTTTAGGGTTCAGGTTTCAGGGCTTAGGGTTTGAGGCTTAGAGTTTGGGGCTGTATGACATTGAACAGCCGATGGGCTTGACAAATCTAGGTTGAGATGACATTCTGGCTCATGGCCTTACGTAAGATGTCAGGCTCTACGAACGGCTTGCTCCATCAACAGTTGCTGCAGGTTGGCAAGCGCTGTCTGCAGGTGATAGGAGTACCCAAAGCTGTCGTGACCTTTCCCAGTACAACTACAATGAGAAGGCCTTACAAGCCATGAGCCCCAGACCCGAAAGCCTTAAGCCTGGAAGCCTTAACCCTGAGCCGCTTTAGGGTCTAAGCCTCAAATCCTAAAATGCAAACCCAAAGCCCCAGACCCTCCGGTAGTTTGGGACCCCAACATGGATATTGTGGAGAGCGTCCAGAAGTTCCAGAAGTAACCCTAATCTCCGGAAACCCTAAACCCTATATCTCGTCATACAGCCCTGTATGACCTACAACCCTTTTAAAGTGGACAGGAGATGTCTGCGAGCTCATCCACGGCAAGTGCCGAAGCCGACAGGACTAGGGCTTAAGGTTTGGGGCTTTAGGGTTCAGGGTTCAGGGTTTAGGGTTTAGGGTTTAGGGTATGAACACCTGGGGCGGACATGTGCCATCTCTTTTGGTGAAAAGGGTTCCCCACATTTTCGGCCTTCTTCTAGGGGGCCCCCTGGGGGGGTCCTGGCCCTAGCTGCAGCAAATCTGGAAGTGAGGGCCTTGAGGCCAGGGGGCCACCTGGAGGCAGCCCTTGAAATTTTTCTGGAGTTCCAGGGCTTTAGAGGCCCTTAAGGCAGCGTTCGTACGTACCGTTTACCTTGGAGATTCTGATATTGCAGTATACTAGGTCATGCATGATTTAGCGTATCAACATGCGTTGAAGGTGGGGCTAGATCCCAACCTACCGAAACAAGCTCAACAACCTGACTTCCACAAGAAGGTTTGGCTCAAAGGTTGACAAGTTACATATACAGTATATATATATATATAGAAGGTTGTCAAAAGTACAACACCTGTTGGAGCACCTATACAACTTTTGGAGGCCGTCGTATATTTGTCACCCGAAGAAAGAGAGGGACCTTATCAGGGTTTAGGACCTAAACCCTCAACGCTAAACCCCAAATCCAGAAACTTAAGTAGCTGTTGAGTAGCTTACAGTAGCTGGCGCAAGATTCCCTCCTTCTGCAGCATGGCGGCAGTTCGTGTGCTTCACTTAGGGCTTCGTGTTTAGGTGCATGTTTTTTGTTGAAAGCTAGGGGTGCTCATAACAGGGGCCATCG
Source organism: Symbiodinium pilosum (assembly GCA_905231905.1). Taxonomy (NCBI): domain Eukaryota; class Dinophyceae; order Suessiales; family Symbiodiniaceae; genus Symbiodinium; species Symbiodinium pilosum. The sequence goes on from CAJNIZ010006037.1 coordinate 8,106, forward strand.
TGCCTTGGAGTCAATCTTTGGAGTTTCTTGTTTTGAAGCTTCCACAGTTTTTCAATTGTATACAGGCACATCGCAAAGGCGTAATTCTAAACCCTACACGCTGTTTGAACTTGTTCAGGCGCATGCAATACTTTCCTACCCATAAGGCTCGAAATGGCCTAAGCTAGTTTTGGGGGTTTAGGGTTTACGGCCCATTGTCTGCATCATTTATAGACATTGCCCCAAGGCACAGCCAATTGCGCTAGACCATTTCTGCGACAACACTGCAAGCACCTTGTCGTTGCGCGTTTGGACACTCAAGGTGCATGTAAAGCCTTCTCCCAGACTACCTCGCAGCAGGAAATGGAGCATCAAAGTGACGCGCCCCTTGCTCAGTCAACAGTCGGGAGCAGGTTTTTTGGCATGTAATGCAGGACACCCCAAATCCCCAACTCTAGGCCCTACCTGAACCCCAAAAGAACCCCAAAAGTATGTAAAATAATAGCCCTAAACCCATAGGAATAGCCATAAAGGCCATTATTTTACATACTTTTGGGGTCCAGGTAGGCCTTGAGTTCATTGCCCTAGGGCTCCATGTTTATAGATAATGCAGACATGGGGCCCTAAAGAGGTTACGTTTTTGGTTGATGAATACTGACATTGAGCCCTAAAGTTCATAGATCTTGCCTGCATTGGGCCATTTGGCCCTAAACCCTAAACCCGAAACCCCAAACCTTAACGCCTACATTGGGCCATTTGGAGCCTTAGGGTCATAGCCCCTGAGTCATCAATGTCGGGTTTGGCGATCGACACAGGGCTGGCGGGCAGGCGCCCGCAGGGTAGCTCAGAGTGTACATCGCACTGTTGTGGGCTCAGATTTGAACCGAAGACCGGAACCGAATCTACATCATAACCCTAAACCCTAAACCCTAAACCCTAAACCGTTCATGGATGGCCGAGCCGCAGTCAACATGACGGGCCTGGGCACAGTCATGGTGGCGAGAGTAGTGCGCATCCAACGCCACAAGGACGGGGTTTAGGGTTTAGGTTTAGGGTTTAGGGTTCTGCGGGAGGTGGTCAAAGCTGTGGTGCCTTGTGCGGCCCAGTTCAAAATTTTCAGGCCAGACAAAAGTAGGGACAACCCTAAATCCCAAGTCCCCATACAAAGGGACCATAAACTTGACAACCACCCATGTAACCTGAAGCGGTTCTTTGGAGCAGCTACCTTCCGACTAAAAAGGACAGTAGTCTTCCCTAAGCCCTAAACGCTACAGTCCCCACTAAGCAGATAGAATATGGAGTACATAGGAATCTTATTATAATATACCCAAAGCTATATTCTATCTACTTAAGGGGTACTATAAACCCCAGTGCCCCCCTTAGACCCAACTGCCCTAAAGCCCTAGGGCTCCAGTTACCTAAATAATGGGGTCTGGGTTCTATATTCCTCATAGTTACATAGCCCAGTAACCTACCATTCAGGTAACTGGGAGAATCCTAGACCCTTCACCCTTAAACCCTAAACCTTAAAACCCTAAACCCTCCCTAGTGCCCCTCCTTAGACCCAACCCCCCCTAAAGGACGTGGTAACCACCCCTAAGGGTCCAAGGACCTAAATAATAAGGTTTTAAGGCCACTACTATAGTATTTATGGTACTGGGGCCCTGAAACCCTATCATTTTAGGTCCTTTTTTTACCCCTATTTCATCCCCATATATCCTCATACTTTCTCCCTCTACCCCCTTTAAAGGGACATTTTTTCTGGGGTCCTTGGACCTTTAGGGCAATGCATCAGGCAGCTCCACCCCGCTCCCCGCCACGGCGGCACCCTCCACGCCCTCTACGCCTGAGGAGTCGTCTCCAAAGGCTTGTCACTAAACCCTGAAGCCCAAACTCTGAATTCTACAGTTTCGGGTTTGGGGTGTAGGGTTTAGAGTTTAGGGTTTAGGGACTAGGGGTTTAGGGTTGAGGGTCCCTAAACCCCAATCCTTAACCCATTAGTTTCGTGTTTTCGCAAATGAAGATTGAAGCCTTGGGGTTTGAGTGCACGGTTTGGGTAATTGGTTTCAGGATCCAAGTCATGAACCGTAAACCCCAAACCCGGTTTACGGTTTAGGGTTTACGTTTTAGGGTTTATCGCTGGTGTTTACAGTCTAATTGGGGTGGAGGGTTGCGTCTTCAGGGGTTGGGTCGAAGGCAGTTTAAGCGTTGACAGGGTGGCTTCAGGGCTTGTGATTCGAGTCTGATGCGTGGTTAAGTACGGTGGCGCGCTGATGAACTCTAAAACCTAAAGCCTGAACCACAAAAGCAAGGAGTGTGGGTGAGGGGCTGAGGTGTAGGCTAGAAGTTTCAAACATGCCAGGTTTAGGGTTTAGGGTTTAGGGATCGCGTCCAAAAGATCAAGCTTCCGGTTCAGAGGCTGGCGTTTGGTTTAGGGTACGCCCTAGAATTCTTCTGCACCCACCGCAAACCCCGACTCTAAACCCAAAACTTGGTTCTAAACCCTATAAACCCTAGAACCCCATAAACCGTAACGCCTAGATGCAAAACCTAGACCCTGTAAACCCTCAAGCTTATGGTCATTTCCTTCACAGTGGTGATCATGCTCGAGAAGTATGCACCTTGGACCCATACTTCAATGGTCAATGGGCTGTGGATTATATGAGTAGTCACGATTTAAGGTTTGGGATGTGAGGCAATTTCGGCTGGGATTTGAGGCGATTTCGGACAGACTGGTGCAGTGTTTGTCACGTCCTCTTGCCCCAAACGATCGATGCAAAGCTTGCTGGACGTTGGCCCGTTCCTCACCGAGAAGGCCTTTGAGTTCTTCTCCAACACTGATTACAACATTGGGGCAAAAGTCAACCGTTTGTCCTTGGTCTTCGCCCTCCTGGGCTGCACCAACACTACGGCCATCGCCTTGCTCCAGGAATCCTTCCGCGTGACTGCCGCAAGTCTTCAATGGGCATGTGCAGAATGTCAAGAGCTACCTGAAGGCGCACCTCAAGACGCTGCCGGCAACCAGCCACCACTACTCCACACCGGACGCAACTAGGGGTGTAGGTAGCTAAGGTTTAGGATGTTCTGTTTGAGGGGCTTGCAAGCGTGGTATACCTGGCAGAGAAGGGAGGGTTTAGAGTTCATCAGGGTTTGGGGTTTGGGGTTTGGGGCTTAGGGTATACATGGCGCAGAATCAAGCAACACTCTTGACTCTAAGCCACGCTACTTGAACACGGACAGCGGAAGCACCAATGCGACATTCAGCAAGGACTTGAGTCCCATCCTGCTATCCCATATAGACTGCCTCAGCCCTGTACCAGTTTATGTTAGGGGTCATATTCCGGGCTATAATATAACCATACTATAAAGATTATCCAACTACTTCTGAGTGGGGGCAGTACCCAGAAAAAAGTGAGCAGATGCGGGCTTATGCCTGAACACTTGTTTTTGCCTACACCCTAAACGCCCAACCCTAAACCCGAAACTGCCATGGCATTATTGAAGCTCACGATTTTGTGAGGTTTCGCCGTGACTGGTTCGGTTCGGGTTGAGGGGGTTGCCGCCGAGGATTTCAGAATGACAGCTTTCCCAGCGAACCCCTCAACCCCTTAGCCTAACCCCAATTTCTATACCTTTGCTCCACCACTAACAGTCATTTTCAGCACCCTTATTCAAGGGCTACAATACAATTACACTAGGAGTATCTGGGGGAGCTGTTAGGTGGGGAACCCATAGGGTTTTAGTGATTTAGGGCTAAAGGTTTTCGAGTATACTCATGAGCAACCTGATAGTAACACCTTTTAAGTGTCCTTAGCTTGATATACCTCTAGTTTCTTCAAAGGATTCTGACCTGACACAACTCCTGCCTAATCTCTTCGCCCCAAGTGTATACCTCCACACAAAGTTCATCACGTACTCCCCCAATATGATATCGCAAGACTTTGGAGGGGTATTTGAGAACAGTGAGTTCCTTACAATCTGCCTTTCCCCTGGTGTTAAACAATCCTATCCTGGCGTTCGGAGGCTGTTTACTAGCTTAGCCCTAAGTCCAAAACCCTGGCGCCTAAATTTTCAAACCCAGGAAAGGAATTCAAAAACCTACAGCCTAAACCTTGAACCCTAAACCCTGGACCCTAAACCCTGGACCCTAAATTCTCCTAAACCCAAAACCCTGGACCCAAAATTCTGAACCCCTTTGAAGGGCCTACCATTCCGAGACGTGGTCTCGGTGGATTGCCCTGGGAGGCTCTTATTGCATCTTGGCCTGCCTGTTGATGCTACAAGCCCTGAATCATTGCAAGTGGGTTTTAGGGGTTTAGGGTTTAGGGCTAAAACTTGGCAATCTTGGGGATTTCGGGGTTTAGGGTTTAGGCGTAGAACAAGTTCATTCAAGGTGTGTAAGTACCAACTGTACCTTCGAGGGATCAAGGAACTACGTAAGGTTACGCGTGGAGAGTGGCCATGGGGTCGCTATGTATCTAGTTCCCAGAACCCTGAATGTGCAAGTAACCAAGAATTCGGTTCTTAGGGCTTAGGTAATAAGATTCCTAGTACAGGTTTTAGGTAAGTGAGTGATTGCTAAGTACTTGTGCCCTTAGGGTTAATTTGACCTTTCTGTACATGTGGGTCTAGCAAAATTTACCGGTATCCTTCGCAACAGCGCAGGGGACTCTTGTTGGCACTGATGAGTCCATGAGCGCATAGGAACCATACACAGTAATAATAGCAATAGTAGTAGTTATGGCAGTACAAGTAGTAATAGTAATAGTAATAGTAATAGTAAGAGTAATAGTAATAGTAATAGCAATAACAGTTATCATAGTAATAACAGGAATAAACCTGAATGCTGCCAACTCAGGGGTTCGAAGCAGCGCCTTTGTCATAACACCTTGAATCAAGGGAAAATCATGGGTTCCCCTACTCCCCCCCTCTATACAACCCAAACCTTAGACTCGCAGTAGGGGGGAAGCTAGAGGGGGTAGTCTGGGGGGGGGGAGGTACTAGGGGAACCGATGATCTCACTATCAATGCAAGAGAAAGGTCCATAGTAGAATTTACAGGAGGTTCTATTGGCGCCTCTAACACAGACGGGGGCTCTAGGAGTACCTACCCCAACCTTAAATCCTAAACTCCAAACACTAAATCCTGAGCCCTAATCCCTAAACCCTAAATCCCTAAGCCCTAAGTCCCTAGACCCTTAACCTTGAACCCCTAAACTGTAAACCCTAGATCCCCACACCCTGTCCATTTTTGTCCATCTAAGGAACGTCACCGACGCGTGCTGGAGCGTCTTACCGAGACACAAGCTCTGGCTGCGGGGGCTGCACAGAAAAATTGACCCTAATGACCCTAAACCCTGAACCCTAAACCCTAAACCCCTAGGGGTTTTTGGTCAAGGGTGTAGGATTTGGGGATTAGAGTTGAGGGTTTAAAGTTGAGGGTTTGGAGTTGAGGGTTTAGAGTTGGGGGTGTGGGGGTTTAGAGTTTAGGGTTTAGAGTTCAAGGTTTAGAGTTGGAGGCTTGGGGGTTTAGAGTTTAGGGTTTAGAGTTCAGGGTTTAGAGTTGGGGGCTTGGGGTCTAGAGTTTGGTGTCTAGGACATGAGGTTTAGAGCTTAAGGCTTAGAGTTGAAAGGCCTGCATGACCCCGGTATACTATAGTACCTCTATGCGCAAGGTATAAGGTACCCTACACCCTAAACCCTAAACCGTAATCCACCGTAGGGAGATGTAGGTTTTAGGCTTCCTTCGTAGGCTTTGCAGGTTTTAGGGCCTATATAGGATTTGAAGTTTTTTTTTTGTTTTTCTGGTTTCGGGTTTAAGGTTTAGGAACAAACTCTTAACCCTAAATCCTGAGCCCTCAACCCCAAAAACCCTCAACCCTTAACCCGGGCCTAACCCTAGACCCTAAACCGTATTTTGGCACAGGAACCTAGGTTCGCCAGTAGGCACCCTGTTCTTCCCTTTGTTGGGGATCAGGTTTCCTCATAAAACGATGTTTAGGGTTTGGGATTTAGGGTTTAGGGTGTAGGGTTTATACTGAACAGGGTGCCTCTTTGTATTCATAGGTCACTGAGGATCACCCAGAAGGTGTTATGGGGAGGTACAGCTTTTAGTGACATATTGGGTTTGGGGTTGACATGTTTCGAGGAGTTGTAGCGCTTAGGGTTCATAGGTTTTGGGGTTTTCAGGGTTTGTCAGAGCGCTTGTCCGGTTTAGGGTCTCTCAGGTTTACTTGGAAGGTTTTGGGGATATACCGGATTTAGGGCTTAGAGGTTTTGAGGCGTTAAAGGTCTGAGGGTTTGTTGGCTTAGCCTCTACGGATTGCAGATTTGCAGGTTTGTACGATTTCAACAAATGCTACTACGTCATTTCAGGTTTAGGGTTTTGAACTTAGGGTTTAGGGTTGATCAATTTGGGCGCTTATGGGGGAGTGAATGGGTATGCTGGTTTTTGATATGCTGGTTTTCGAAAGAAGGATATTGTAGACTCATCGATGGTTATCAATGTTGGCCCCTTCTAATCCTCATAAAATTGTACGAAAATCAACCCCTAACCCACGTTAGACTTATTTGGGCTCTTTATCCCCAAGCACTAAACCCCTTACAGTATCCAGGAACCAGACTCAAATCAACTGAGCAACACGCCTTGTAAATCAAGCGTGTAAGCAGTCAATGGCTCAAGTAAGCTTTCAATAACCGCGAGAAATAACAGTCAATAATTGAATTTCATCTTCGCATGATCAACAACTTGACCACTGCAAGTCCGTCAGCAATACACATTAAGATGAACATCCCACCTGTAATCTTAGTCATTGCTTGCGTTGGGGAACAAGTTCTGCATGACTACCTCAATGTTTCCTGCGTGTTTTCCTGTCGCTTGGATCCGTGATGAGAAACATCACAGGGTTTAGGGGTTTAGGGTTTAGGGGTTTCCAAAATCTTCACCCCATTGCCTGTAGGATTATACGGAGGAAAGCTACAATCTGTGTGGACAGGATACCTCCACATGGCCTGTTCTTGGAACCTGATAGGGTTTAGGGCTTAGGGTTTAAACGAACAAAAACACCCTAGACCTTAAACCCGCACCAAGCCCTAAACACAACACTAATTTCCTTAAACCCAAACAAAACCCCAAACCCTACCTGGACCTTGGATGTCCTTCCTTTTTGGGGGTAATGTCCCATAAATTTGTAGGGTATACCCTAAACCCTAAACCCCCCCAAAAGGTAGGACATCCAGGGTCCAGTAGTATTAGGGGAAGCAACTAAGGCTGTCCTTCCTCCGCGACGGCCAATCAGCCCCGGAAATTGGGGAGCCTGCATCGTTGGGGTTTACGCCTTTCAGGGTTTAGTTTTTATTTTGGGGTCTGGGATTTTGGTATTTGGAGTTGGGGTTTAGGTTGCATATTACTTCTTATAGCAGTCCCCAATATCACAGATTTCGAAGACGGCACCCGGTGTTATACAAGTTTGTTAACAATGGGGCGTCGTCGGGTTTCTTTGTAGCGTGTTGTGTGACCAAACCCTAAGGCCCAAACCCTAAACCCTAAGCCCTAAGCCCCTAAACTCTCAGGCATCCTCAAGCAGGTCTTGCGGTTACAAGAGGATCTTCCTGCCCTAGACCCTAAACCCTCAACCCTAAACCCTAAGCCCTAAGAAGATGAAGCTTGGCAAGTCGCGATAGCGGCTAGCACCGCCCAGCAATTTGGATTACGTAGGGGTTTACAGGGTTCAGGGATTAGGGTTTAGGGTTTAGAGAATAGGGTTGAGGGTTTAGGGATCTTGCCCCGATTGTGGGGAACTGAATGAAAAAAATGGAAGCTAATGAAAACTGATTTTACCTTGAGTATAGAAGCTGTATAACTTACCCCTTGTAAGGAGGGAATGAAGGAGAGGATCTGGAAAGTAGATCCGTAAGGGTTCCTAGAAACTACCCAATAGTAGATAAGATTGCGGGCTCTACTTTCCAGATCCCCCAAGGGGTCCGGATTAACGTGCTGATTCCGCCAGTCTCTGTATAGGATGTTATCCATCAACAGGATCTGCATACCCGGGAGAGGGCCCTATTTCGCTGTGGCCATGTGGGACCCTTTACTCTAAAACCATGGATTCCCCCATACTACCTCCAGCTTCCCCCTAACTAGCTTTGATAAGCCCAGATTATCTGAAAAATATTCTCATTGCGCAGGGAACCTGGGCGGTTGTCTGGAGGGGAGTAGGGGAACCCATGAAAGAACTTAGTGGTTCTTAGTAGGGAATGCGGAAGAAAGAAAAAGGGACTACCTAGGGATTATATTCCCTTCTTCCCTATTAAGCCTGAACCCTAAGCCACCCCTAGGGACACCCGAACCAGGAACGTGAGAAGAAACTGACTCGGATTTTCCTTCTGATCATTCAGCATGGCACTAGCAGCCTTCAACCGCGTGTCACGCACAACAGGCCTCGGGCAAGCCGGCGGTGCAGACAAGGGAGTTCCGCGAGCAGAGTGGATTCGAGAGCACGTGTCGGCGATCCCTGCTGGACGCACCCTGGCCACCTTGTGCCGCCGGCCTGGTTCTCCCCTCATGCCCTTGGCGACCAAGATGTTCCACTTCACCTCGCTGGTAGAGTACCAGGAGTCTGTCTGCACCATGGCGGGCTTGGAACGCCTCGGGGACTCGCACGTGTATGTCCCAATCATCGACCCCATGGCCAATACTGCAGTTGTGGTACTGTCACAGCCGGAACACGAACTGCACCACAACACAACGGCACCCATCCCACACCCAGAATCAATGCACATGTCCAGTGCAATCGTGGTGGCCACCAACCGCGAGGAAGCCTTCCACTTCACCCTTACAGGTTACTGTCTCTTTGGGCAAGAGAATCCTGACATGCTTCCTGCAAACTACAACGAGGAAATTCCTGCCTGTCCTTGATGCATTTGGGCTCCTTCACCTCACAGCATGATGAGTTGCGCAAGACACCGGCCCTGTCCATCTGATGTATAGGCCTTGGGGTGCTCCATGGTTTCGTTCTTTTGCCGGTGCATGGGTGAAGGGCTAAGCTCGGGCCCACGCTTTTCAGGGGTTTTTAATCCACGCGGCTGAAGGGACACGGTTTTCCCCTGAGGGGCTTGCATCGCCCTTGTATTGTACCATTTTTTTGCGACAGCATTAGACACGTGCCCTAGGGACCCCTATATATCCTTCTAGAACCCCTATACAACCCCTTTTGAAGGAGTCGCCGGCAAACCAGTTGAAGAACGATTTCGCGCCCTATGCTGTACGCAACCCTGGCCACAATAGGCTTAGGACTAGCCGTGGGGCTTCATGTCTAGGGTTCCTTTGAGTTTAGGATTTAGGGTTTAGGGTTGAGGACTTAAGATTTAGGGTTTAGGATTCAGGGTTTAGGGTTTGGAATTTAGGGTTTAGGCGGTTTAAGGTTTAGCATGTGGGAATTCGGGTTCGCTGTAGCCCATTGGGCCCCAAGGGCTGGAAACATTACCTACATTGGGCCATTTCGAACCTTAGGGTAGGGCTTTGGGTTTCTTGCCCTCTGGTTGAATGGACAGGAAAAGAAAATGACAACAGCAATAGATAGGGTTGAGGGTTTAGGGCTAAGGGGTTATACCGGGACTGATATAAGGATCCATTCCCTCAACCTAGCCAGAGGTAAGTTTAGAGTGCTGCACCGTCCGAGGTCCTCATCTACCGGGATGTAGTTAGCAGTACTCAAGGTTTTAGGGATTAGGGGTTTAGGGTTCAGATATGTTTAGGTTAGGGCATAAGGCTTAGTATCCCACATCAGAACGTTGTAGCTAAAACTAGTTTGAACTGCCGGATTGGACTTGTCTTAGAGTTTTTTGGCGCACTGTTGATATACGTTGGGGTTCGGGTCATGGCTTTCAACCTTGTACAAATTCCAAGGCCTAACCCCTAAAAGATCCTCGTATTGCAATCCTTGTACATTCCCCTTGTACTAGTAACTCTATTCCTGGCACGCGCCATCTTAGTCTACATACATCCTTAAAACCTCCAGCATGGGTATTTGACAACATTCTCACTGCCTAGTCACTTAGAAAAACTCCCCATACTCCCGAAGTAATCCCCGTGTATCCCAAGGGTCCCTACGGGCCCTCCTGATTGAGAAACTCCTAAACCTTCATTCTATACATCAAATCCTCTAAACTTCTATCCTATATATTCATATGTAACCCCTCGTTGATGGAGGAAATCTTTCACCACCTAGG
>CAJNIZ010006038.1:1669-18311 GCA_905231905.1 Symbiodinium pilosum
GGGTTAAGGTTTACGGTTTAGGGATGGCTCGTGGGAATCCCTCCCGGCTCTAAACCCTAAACCTGGGCTCCTGGCTGTCGGGCTGGTTCCAGTATGTAATCCTTTGAATGCCCTTTGGCATGTACGAATGGGTTATATGAGCTCTAATCTAAACTCCTGAAAGGGAATATTATATAAGGGATTGTCTAGGGGACTACTTTAGTGGATATTAAGGGCAATATTAGGAGTGTAGACTATGGCTCATATGATCCGATTTTCAAACTTTCGATTTCACAGTGTTCGACTTGCAAAAGACATTTGGGCCATGGCTCATAGGACTGTGCCAGCACTGTGTTCCGGGGTTTTGGCGGAGGAAGCTCCAAACCTTAAACCTTAAACCTTAAACCTTAAACCCTAAACCAAAACCCAAAAACCCAACCCTGAATCCCTAAACAGGTGTATTCTGATCCCATCATGAAGTCAACCTTTGGCTTTTCATTCCCCTGCCATCTTTACCCAAGCCAGGATGGGCTATGGATGACTTAGGGGTTTAAGGGTTTAGGGTTTAAGGGTCTGGGGTTTGAGCCCTCATTCAAAAATATTTGAGCGCAGGAACAAGAAGTTTCTGGACCCGAAGGCAAGTTGCTCCGAAGGGGGGAGCAAGGGTTCAGGGCTGAGGTTTAGAGCTTCGGTTGAGGATTTCGAGTATTTACTTCTTAGGGAAGGGGACCGGGGACCTAGTACAGGGTCCATGAGAGCCATAATCCACACTCCTAGTATCTCCCTTACCCACCCCTATAACATTCCCCTATATATTCCCCTGTATAACCCCCCCTTCAAAGAGTCTTTTCCTGTAGCTCCAATGTGGTTGAGGAAGCTTTTTAGCCCCAACACCTAAGCCCTAAACCCCTAAACCCTACACCCTAACCCCTAAACCCTAAGCCATGTCAGGGTCTCAGAATCCACCACCAAAATCTCCTAAGGTAGAATCTCTAGGCTGAAAGATATCTAAAAGGGTTGGGGGCTTAGGGCTTTGCAGGGGTATATAGGAACATGGAGGGGTCTCTAGGGGTATAATGGAACAGGTATATGTGGATCTAGTTTAAGGTTATTACAAGTTTCTCAAAACATGGATACCCTTCATGATCCTCTAAATGCATGGATTATAAGCAGAGTGTAGGTTCCTCTTAGGGTTTTTTTGTCGTTTTTTCGGAAAAGCACCCCTAAACCCCAGGTATGCAGCCCCTCAGCTCGCCTGTGGGTGACGGTCAGGATGCCGCTTCAGGGCCCCAAGGACCCATGTAGGGTATTATAGGGGGCTCTGGGGCTTGCCCTACAGAATCCACTTTCCACTTGAGCTCGAGTCTAGACTCCTTGAAACGAGTTATATATAGGGGGGATGATTATAGAGGTAATTAATTTCCATTTTCCATTTGATTCTCCATTGTAGTTGTTTCCATTTTCTTTGCCACTACCTGAAGGGTTTACAGCCCCTCCCGAGCAGCATGACCTAGGATTCTTCCACCCAAAGTCCTAAACTCTAAACTCTAAACCCTAACCCCTAAACCCATGGTAGCTGAAGAGGTCGGGACTTGCCAAGCTAGAAGAAGCCCCAAAGCCTCATCCATGTCTGAGAAGCGCAACCGCTTTTAGAGGTTAGATAGGGGAATGGAAACAAGAATAACTACTATATATGGGGGTTATATAGGGATTATGTAAGGTTTATATGCCGAAAGCCCAGGTTATCAACACATCTTGCTGAGCTCAGAAAATCCTCATTTTCGAGCACTTGACATTAAAAACCTCAACTCAAGCGCAGCGCATTTGTAGCAATATGCCCAAAGAATTTGGGATCCCAATGGGGAGTAATGTTCGGTTTTTACCCTGATGTAACAGCCCGGCTGACTCTCATCCTCGACTCTCAACTCTACTTGGAGGGTCATTGGGACTTAAGTAAGTGGTTAATAATGGGGGTAACTAGGGCTACTTATATGGGTTATAGGGGTGATTAACCTACTTACTAAGTCCTCCTCACTCTCCAAGTAGACCCTTTATATGGGGGCTTCCCAGTATTACGGACACCAAAAGAGGTCTCCATTGAAGTCCCTACAAAAGAGATTGTAGTATTTGGAGGTCCCCTATTTGTGGAAATTACCATATAAGTAGTTATCCATATAAACCTTTATATAACCCAGCCTCCATTTCATTCTCCATTTGATCCTCCATTCTCGGGGCCCTAAACCATCAACCCGAAACCATTCTCGGGGTAACTAAACCCTCAACCTACAGGGTGTAAACCCCGCGCGCCACCGCACGGTTCGCAGCGTTAGCTGATTTGGAAAAATTGACGACATAGCGAAGGTAGGGTGTAGGAGTGGCGACTACCACCACAATGCCTGCCGCTTGTCAGCAGAGAGCTTAGAGGGTTTAGGTTTAGGGATTTCGCCCCGACAGAGCAGAATCAAATCGAAAAGACATGGGGACATGACCTGGAAACTTGGGTTCTAAAGCGGTTTCTGCGGATAATTTTCCTACTCAAGGGTTCTGGGGTCTGGGGTTTCGGGTTCAGGGATTCTTGGTGGTGATATTGGCAGAAGCACCAGGAAGTGAATGGAGTAGCTCTTGAGGCTTGCCAAACAAGCCCAAGAATTAGGTGCCTGTTCTTGGAGCCTTCTACAATCCAAGAACACATGAAATTGTGAAAGCAAGGACAACAGTGCGTGACGAAGAATGTGACAACAAAACCAACTGTGCAGAAAATGTGAATGAGCATGTGAAAATTGCGAATCGAAATGTGAAAAGTGTGAATGTGAAAGACAAGTGTTGGAAATGGAGAAGTTTGTGAGACGTGTGCATGAACATGTGAAAAATGTGGCTGCCAAGACATTCTTGTCACATTCCTGGCAAGGTATTTCTCAATTTTTTATATGTCCGTCACCCCCTTTTCCACATTTTCACGTTTTGATTCAGATTTTACCATTTCTGGCACACTTTTTTTCCTTGTTCAGGATTCTTGTAGCATTCCGAACCTAAGGATTTCAGCCTCATAGCTTGTAATAGTAGCCCAAGCCGGAACACGCTTGTGTAGCACGGAACGTTCTTGAAAAGCCGTGCGTGTTGGAATGGTTGCTGTTGCGACTCCATGTGGTACCTTCCAAACTGTACACCCAAGATTCCTGAATACCAAACCCTAAACTCTAAAGCAGGGCGGTTTAGGTTTTAGGGTTCAGGGTTCAGGGTGTTTTTTCACATCATGGTCTTGCTGTTGAAAATTGCATACAGGGCCCTTATTTCTGGGGAACGGGGTCAATTTGGAATGCGACTTGGTGTAATTTGGAGACGTGGACAAGGGGGTCAAATTGGAACGCGGATCAGCGGCTGTCCACACGGTTTCTACGGTTTCCATGGTTTCTGTGGTATCCATGCCATGGTTTTTATGGTTTCAATGGTTTCTTCTGTTTCTATAGTTTTCAGGGATCCGTTTGGATCCCAATGTAGGTAATATTTATGAGGTGTAGGGCCCAAAAAGATGGTAGAAAATAAACGCGCCCGTAGACATCTGGTGCCTGCATGTTGGAATGATCCTTGGACTAATGGGGCGAAGCTTGGACTCATGGGAACGGTCCTTGCACTACTTGGGCAAAGTTTGGAAAAAATGGGACGATGATAAAATCAAATCAGAACTCCTAATGGGTCGTAGCTTGGACTGATGGGAACGGTCCCTGCACTAATGGGGCAAAGCTTGGACTAATGGGGCGATGATAAAACTAGATATCTTGTGTTCCGAAAGCATCGTCTTCTGGTATTTGTGTTCCGGAAAGACGCTGACCGGCGTTCCAAAATGACGCTAATCGCCGCTAATCGCCTAATCGGTGTTCCAAATTGACACCAATCGGTGTTCCAAAATCATCCCTCACCCGTATTTCTGCTTTTTTTTTTTTGTTGTGAATGGATCCGTCAAGTAGTTCCTCTTGAGTCCGTGCTCACCAGTAAATTCATGCAGCATGATGGCGATGACCGAGGAGCCCATACAAGTACGTGTAAAGGAGGGTCATTAGGGTCAACAAGTTTTTGATTCGACAAGCCCTGAGTCCCGCCAGCAGCCGAAACCACACAACCTGACTTTACAAAATCATTCTCAGAGGCGCCTAAGCCCTAAACCCTAAATCTTTAACTCTAAACCCTAAATCTTGAACTTTAAGCCCTGAACCCTGAATCTTAAACTCTTTCGCCCTAAGCCCCAAACTTAAAGCGTCGCATTCTTATGCATCAAATTCTGGCAGCCAAGCCTTGAATGCAAGCCTTGTAAGCCCCAAAATTCCGGGGGTTCAGGGCTTAGGGTTTAGGGGTAAGTTTGAAGGGGATTTAGGGTCATATAGAGGTATCTAGGGGTATCTAGGGTTGAGAGTTTAGGGCTCGGGGTTTCCCAATTTTCTGGGGGCCCCCATACTAAGGGCTACAATACTGGGCAGATTTAAGGAAATTACCACCTAGACCCTACACTACTTTAAATCCCAACTCCTGACATTGAGCCCCAGCCCTTAACATGCCAACGCCATAACCAATATACCCCAAGCCTTAAGCCCTAAACCTTCAACCGCAACCGAACCTGCAAAAACTTGCAATAGCACGCCTAAAGGTTACATCCCAAAAGCTAACCCTAAACTTTTCACCTAAACCCTCTTCCAGATGCTCCAGGCATACGTGCCTCCGCACCGTCGGTCTGCCGTAGCCCTTGGGCTGAGGGGTTGAGGGTTTAGCTTCGGGAGTTGAGGTTTCTATGCGTTTTGGATTCCCAGACCCCAGCCCTAGGGTTTCGGGCTTGGGATTCGTGGTGGATTGAGAGGTCGTCTGGGGTTCAGGTTCAGGATTTTGGGACGCTAGGTTTCATGGCTTTCTTCTTGTGAACTACATGGGGATTGGTTTAAATTCCCTATAATACGGGGTCCTATATTTGGGTTCCCATTATAATATGGGGCCCTATATAAATTTCCCCCATTTTGGGAACAGTAATTTAGGGAAACTACCACATGCCCTCCACCAAAATAACACTGCGACCGCAAAAGGGTTCCTGTAAAGGCTGCTATGCTTTTGCGAAGGCCTTAAACGGGTTCCATGTTCACAGAGTGCCTAAACACGAAGCCCTAAACCCTGAAGGCCCTAAACTCACAATGGGACCCCCATTTTTGAGCCTTAATGCCCACACCATCCCTAAACCATAGGCCCGGGCAAAGCATGGGGTCCTTCATCCCGTCTGCTCGTATCCAGCCCTGCACCCGATGAAGGCCTGAGCACGGCCAGTGTGCAGAGGTGAATGGGACCCTATTCTTAAAATGTACTCATATTTGGAGAGTCTGGGGGCTTAGTAAGGATGGAACGGAAAAATGAAACCAACTACTATATATCATGTAGGATTCAGGGTTTATGCCCCAAACCCTCAACTTTAGGATTTGAAGGTACTTGGAGAGTCATGGGGGTACTTAGTGAGTAGGTTAACAATAACAACCGATACAACTGTGCTCATCTTGTAGCTCGGAAGGATTATTCGTACATTATTAGGGTTTAGCCCTTACCGTCTACTTAGGGCCGAGGGTCCCCCTCACCCCCCAAGTAGGAGCAAGGCATTCAACTCGCAATCTAGTTGCGGTGTGGAGCTTGTACTCATCTACTTTGGGGGTAGCAAATTCTCCCAAAGACATTAATAGACCCTACGACCGTGGAGGGTCAGGGAGACTTAGTATAAGGAGGTGAAGAACCTTTCATAAGCATATAATAACCCCAGCTATCCCCATTCTTAACCTTTTTATTAAGTCCCCCAGTGACCCTCCAAGTAGTAAACCCCAAGTCCGAAACTATGTTAATTCAGCAAAGGCAGACAATGATCTCGACAACAACAGCAAAGAGGAGGAACCGTCAAAGAACTTCTTTGTGAACACTGTGCCTGGCTTGCATAGCACTGCCATTACCAGAGCTCCTAACAAGGGCCGATAAGCTTCAATAAGCCCCAACAGTTATAGCCCCTAAGTGGGAGCGTTGTTGTGGGGCACCCTCCCCCAGGCAAGCATGAAACCCATCAGATAGGGCCCTACGAAGACTGCCTGTCAAAAACAGGGTTCTCGGGGCGTTGCAGGATTACGGAAGGTTGGGTGCTTTGCTGTGGTTTTCTTTGCGGCATTTATGCGCTTAACCGCCCTTGTCATTGTTAACGTTACGTCAGTAAGGGTTCTTAAGCTGCAGGACCCCCACTCCCCCCTCACTACTTACTAGAGGAGACGACCCGAGGTTCCTAGGCACTTAAAACCGGGCTAAAGAAAAGAAGCCGACCTCTAGCCGATTAAAACCTCATTTGCGGTACTGAACCCTACTTATACGTATCCATGAACCTCCAGGTACTTACCGCTGGTTGGAAAGGTTGCAGGAATGGATCCCTATTGTACCCGTATTTAAATTCCCTTCCACCCCCCACCTATTGCACCGTAGCAAGACTGTGGCTTCAAAAGGCCATGCCCGCTCAAGCTTGCGCAAGGGCGGGCACAAGAACAAATACTTCTTCCTACACGTTGACTATGCCAATATGCATACACCATGTTGAGATGAATATGCCCACGCGCGCAAGATCGCGCGAGGTCGGGTTGGGCGTGGTGGAATCGGACTGCTTGGTGGTCTTCATGGTGGGGTTGGTCGTGGGGAATTTGGTTTCTCGTGTCGGTTGTGTGGGTCCGGTTGCTCGTGTTGGTGGTGTTTGTCGTGTTGGTCGCGTGGGGCGTGTTAGTCATTCTGGTCGTGTTGGCGGTCGCAGTGGGCTTCCTCCGTCGCAGCTCTCGGAGTTCCTGGCTCGGCCCGCGCAGGTTCCCGACTTGCCCCGCGCGGGTTCCTGACTTGCCCTGCACGGGTTCCCGACTTGCCCCTTGCCGCCTCATTCCTCACCCGGATGAGTTGGGTCATTCCTGGCTCAGAGCGTTGCTTGATCTGCTTTTTCAGTCTCCGTGACCTACCTCTGAAGTATACAAGCTGACTGCACACCATTATTATTGAACCTATAACCCCATGTATAACCTACTTACGAATCACCCTTGGCGAAAAAACAGACACACCCAAACCGCGACCGAAAGCCTACAGACCAGGCCAAGAATGGTTACAAGGCCTGTGCTGGGTTTTCCAGAGTCGGGCCGTCGATGGACAAAATCCTGCATGACCCTAAGTGTTGTTTAATTCCCAGGGTTTAGATAGACATGGTCATGCTGGATCTTTGTTCATCAACCGCGTTTTCAAGGCTTACATTTAGGGTTTAGAGGGGTGCAGGGATTTGGGGCGTAGAATTTTGTAGATCAGTTTTTCCTTTTTGGCGTCGTAGTTTTTTGTTGAGGTAGCAGTAGGGTACATTTCGAAGCGCCCCGGGTTGTTGGGAGCCTAGGTCATGGCTCCAGAGCTTTCGATTCAAGTGTGAAGTTTGGGTTTAGGGTTTAGGGAGTGAAGCCTCGCTGTATGATCATCGTAGTAGCAGGAAGGGCAGGGAACATGATCGCACTGCTAGCTCTTCTCTTCCATCCTGTTAAAGCGCAGAACCAAAAAGCCGAGGCGCAAAGCCCTAAGCCCTAAACCCGAAGCCTTGCACCCTGGACCCTGAGTCACAATCGTCATTATCATGATGCCCGAAGCACTATAGTCGTACTTCTAATGAACCCTGAGATGTAGCAGGAGCGTTGGGCCAACATCGATGACGATGAGCTGCTTGGTTAAGCCACGGATGGGACTTAGCGTGAAGGGTTGGTAGGGGTAGGGCTCAGAGACTAAACCCTGAACCCCAAATCTTCTCTCCCTAAACCCTCAGGTGAGTATTATTTTATTTGGGGATACTATGGTACCCACTATAGAGTAAGATTATATTGGGGTATAGTATCATATATAAGGAATATAATCTTACTAGGTTCAACCGCCAAAAAAAAGCTACTCAGGTGTTGTTCCTAGGCTTCTAGCTTTTCATTTTCTTCCCAAACCCGTGGCTTTGTCCCAAACTGGTGCAATGCAGATCCCCAAATCTGGGTTGCCGTGATACCGCAGCTACCCACGTAGGGTTCCCCCTCCCTGTTGAGAACAACAGTGTAGGACCACCCTGGACCCTGAACCCTAAACCTACATAGGAAAATCCTCAGTTCCTCAGTTACACACAGGCATCATTTTTTTCTAGATACCAGGTGTGTTCCGTCACACACCTACCTAGCCCTGCCCCTAAACACTCCTGCAATCCTTGCAGTGTAGCCGCACTGTTGGCAACCTTGCTGCTTACCAAGATCCACAACATCCAGGGAGAAATCTAGAAAAGAGTTTTTTGGAAATGATTGTGGGTCTGATAAGCCAGAAGTAGCACACTGTATAACCCAGTGTAAACTCTACAGTAAGTATAGTGAGAGGATTTTGGAAATCCCTACCTCTAAAATGGGACCTTAAAATAGTCATGTGATAGTTGCAAGGTTCTGGTTTTGGGAGTTGCGGTTACCAAAGCTCTCCTTATCAAACATTCCTGGTGACCAAAGGAGGTCATTTTCCAATTCAACACCTCTTACACGGGTCCCAACCTCTTAAACGGGTCCCACCCCGTAACCCCAAACCTAAACTGCAAGTAGTGCTGAGGATTTCGGTTTGACAGGGTGTAGGAGGCAGGGTTTGAGATCCATTAAAGGTTTGTGCGGCGTAGGGGTGGTTAATCTAGGAACGCCCCAGGAACGAGGTTTTCCCACAGAAGGGCATCAACAATATGCAGGGGTCTCCAGATCGAGGCAGGAGCTTCCTTGCCGTAGGTTTTTATGATTAGGGCTTAGGGTGTATCGTTATCCCAATGCTGGAGCATCAAATGGAAAATCAACTGGAATATGACCTGGAAATTACTATGTGGGGAGTCACCTAAATCAGGGTCACATATTGGTACCACTAAATATATTAGATTCCGTAATGTAATCTATAAGCTGAAGGGGCCCATAATTTGAGAACAGCCAACATGTACGGGTTGTTCATGATTTAGGGTTTACGGCTTCGTTGTGCTTACAGTACTTGGAGGGTCAGGGGGACTTACTTAGTAGGTTAATAGCCCCCGCAACACATATAGTCACCCTAGTTACCCCCATTTCCTAGTTACTCGGTGCCAATGACCCTCCAAGTAAGGGGGAGTGGGCGAGTGGAAAACAAGGTTCAAGCTACCAGATTTTGCAGGTCAAGGGACTTAGCAAATTGCAAACGGGATTATAAACAGGCCAACCCCAATTTGGGTACCTTAAACCCTAAACCGCTTACTAAGTCCCCTAGCCTGGAAGTCATACACATTCCCTAATTCCCTATTGAGCACCAGAAAGGAGCAAGTCAGGTGAAGGGAGCGGGGGTGCAGGGCGGGGTTGGATCGTTTTTGGGTTTTTGAACTTGAAGGATTTAGGGTTTTAGAATGGGTTGAGGGTTTTAGAGTTGAAGGGTTCAAGCCTTAAGCTCTGAACCCCAAAAGTGTACCCTAAACAAACTTGTCCCTGCTGGGGCTTCAGTCTGTCGATGGATGGATTCTGTTGAACTACTTGGTGTTGACAGAGGGTTTAGAATTTAGGGTTGAAGGTTGCATTACATGAATAAAAGATCTGCTGCGTTTGGCTTCAGAGAGCAAAGTCGTAGCACACACTCGAAGAACATGCTCTTGTCCTAAACCTTACCGGGTTGCTGTTAAGAACTTTACGTTTAGTTACCATAATATGCGTATATGTTAAATGATAGGGTTTCCTTATGATGGTAACTTATTTCAAGTTCCTTACTAGCAACCCAGCTTACTTGGATGGTAAAGGGGACTAAGCACACATATTATTCACCTTCATAAAGGCGATGCGGTAACTGCAGCTGTCCCCTTTACCAACCAACTTAAGCTTCCTACAAAGTCTTCCTTTGTCTAGGGATGTTTATAGGGATTCACCCCTTTTTGGCACCAGCCAGGGTGCTGGTGATGGGATTCTTCGCCCAGGGTCCCTAAAGTATTCTAAGCCTCAGGATGTATAGCGCTCAAGGTGGTGCAAGATTTCTTCCATCAACGGTAGCTTCAGGGCCTCTGTAAACTTCAGGCTGGGACTTCGTTGTTGTCTTTCTGGGTGCAGCTTAGGGTTGGAAGTGGTCAGGATTTTATGGCTTTACTGTAAAAGCTTTCATCTTGCCAAGAGTGAAAACTGAGATGGAAAAGACCTTTACGAGATTTGTAATGTAGGCAAGATTGAATAGTTACCAAATATCCTGCGAGAATGCTAACATGGCCATAATGTACCCCCAAAAACCGATTCTGCGTTTCTAAGTCTAAATGCTTACATCATCCACATTGTAACCCAAAACCCAATTCTACGTTTCGAGGCCCCTACACTAGACTGGCTGGTACAGGTTCGTAGGAAAGCTAGGACAGGTATTCGATTCCTTGAGATGTGTGTGAGTTGCAGACGGCTTCCACTCATCTCTCCCTGCCCTGTACCGTTTGGGGTTTAGGGGTGAGGGTTTATGGTTTAGGGTTTATATAGGGTAGGGGTTAGGGTTTATGGTTTAGGGTAAAAACCATACGCCCAAGCATTGCTTCAAACCCTCAAAGTTTCAACCCCCAAACCAAAGTCTTACATGCAGCCTTAACCCAAAATACTATGCATATATATATATATACCCTATAATCCCTATAAAACCTTATATAATCCCTATAGTTTCTATTTTCTTTTCCATTATTGTCCCAATATTACCCAATATATACCCTATAATCCCACCAAGCCATGGCCCTAAGCCCTAATCACGATTCCCTAAATTGGGAAGACTTGAATTCCAAGCTCGAGAATTGTGAAACAAAACCTTCCGCGGTTAAGGTTTAGGGCTAAGGTTTAGTGACCCTGAACGCTACATCCTTGCACGTTCTAAGCCCTAATTTCTTGATGCGCGCTGGGCTCAAAACCGAAACCCTAAACCCTGCAACCGTTACACTGCATTTCCCCTAAGTTCTTAACAATATGGGGGCTCAGGTAACCCAAGCCGCGAGAATGAAGACCCTCGATCCGTCATATGCTTATCATCTGGCCCGCAGATCTGAAACCCCAGACCCAGTGCGAAACCCTACGCGGCAGATTTCTAACTCTAAGCCTACACCCTACAAAACCTAAACGTACATTCAAACCTGATGAGCCCTAAGCCCAAACCTGGCATCCAGGATCCGGATCCTTTGACCCTTTGAACTCCAAACTCAAATTGAATGAGCCCACCTCAAAGACATGAACCCACCTTAAGCCACAAACCCTAAACCTTGTGGACCCATCTTCAACCCCAAACCTGAAACCGGATGAACCCCAGTTGAAGGCCAGGGCGGCGGCGGCGCCAAGCAGCCGTACCGGCCGCCCGGAGCCAGGTGCGAGGGGATGTTTTTACTGTTGAAGCCTTAGGGTTGGGGGTTCCAGGTTTAGGGTTTAAAGGGTTAAGCGTTGAGGGTTTGGGGTTTAGGGATTATATAGGGTTTAAGGCTTAGGGTGCAAGATTCGAGGTTTGGGGGTTTAGGCATCCGGATTTGAGTTGAGGGTTCAGGGTTTAGGTTCAGAACGTTTAAGGGTGAAGGGCTTCCAGGGTCAGAGGGGCTGTCGCGGGTGTTTCCCAGGAGTACCAGTTGGGGTACGTATAACATGGGTTCTTGTACATATTGGGGTCCCCCTACTGAGGGAAGTTACCATATGTGCCTAGAGGTTTCCACAAAATTTCTTAGACCAGCTATGGGGCTGCATAGGTTCATGCGGTGCTTTCAGGGGTTTCTGGGTCATTGTTGGAGATACTCGTAACTGTGTTTCGTAATGTGCTAAACCTCAATATAGAATACCGAATTCTCAGGTTGAATATTTTCCCCATGAAGAACCAAACCTGGGAAAGTTGATAGCGGGCTGGATGAAATAGGTAGAGTACGGCCGCCACCCTATAAGAGTTGGATATTAATAGTCATATATATATATATGTATAGCCCTCAATACGACCACTAATATAGACTGTCACAGAGTTGGGGCAGTGCCCAGCCTAAAACCTAAACCCTAAATAGTAGCTTCCATTTTCTTTTTCATTATCCTTATATAGCCCCTATATAGCCCCTAAATAACCCCATGGATTTGTGCTGGAAAAGCCAACCCTGGACCCTAAACCCTAAACCCTAACCTACCCAATACTTGGGACTTCGGGATCTGTGCCGGAAAGCCATCGGAAAGTTTTTTCATGACGGGGCTAAGGCACTAAGGCAGGATTTGGGTTGAGGGTTTAGGGTTTAGGGGTTTAGGGTTTAGGGTTTAGGGTACGTAGTAACATATAGGGCTTGCCCAAAATTAGGGGTAACTTTCTTGGGGGTCCCTATAATGAGGACTTTAGTATTTTGAGGTCTATATTAGGGTTCCCCTATTTTTTGAAAGTACCATTTATTGCTAAACGCTATAAGTCGTATTATCATGAATCATAACCACAATTATCTCCATTATTAGCCTACTTTCCCTAAACCCTGAAGCCAAGTCCCCCTGATTTTAGGGTTGGGGGTTGAGGATTTCGAGCCGAGAGCTTGGAATTGTGGGTTGGACGGTTTAGGATTTAGGGTTTAGAGTTTAGGGGGTAGGTAAATTGGTCTCTGGGCCTTTTGTTTGGGGAGTTGGTTCGGGAGTCAGTGTTTTCGGGGCTTTGGGATTCGAATCGGGAAAATCTGAAGTTCTGTGAGGTAGAATTGCACAATGCGACGCTAAGAGCAGATGGGGGTAGGGAGCCCTCATCCCACTACTCTTTTTTCAGCGCATAAGTAGCGACTGGGTAGTTCACATCCAATCCTTCAAGTAGCCCCTGGCGTCCCTGGCCCCCATGAGGCTTTGCAGGGCGAGCGCTAGGCTGCTCTGATCATAGGTGACTTCTTAATGTAGACCCAGGGATTTATAATCAGAGGTCTGGATAAATGAAGGAACATGCTTCGTTTGGCTTTGTCGCTGTCAGCAGTGCTGTGCGCTGTACATTAATTATCAACGTGCATTTGCATTGTCGATGGTGCTGGTGCTACAGACTCCTTTGTCCACGGTGTCACCTCATCGATAAGGACGCAGAATGTTCGTGAAGCAAGGTTATATGACGTATGTCTACACATAAAACACAGCAGGCTTCAACAGACTCCTGTGCCTTATGGTGTAATCCATAGTAGTGTTTAGAACCCAGGGCGTGCTCGCAAATCTTCCGTCGTTGGTAGCTTCCTGTTGGTGTCTCTCTGCTATCTCTGTTTAGCACTGTGGGACTTTAGTCCACTTGTTCCTGAAAGAATGAGAAGCCTCCCCCCTTAAGATGCCTTTGTGGCAGTCAACGCCTTAAAATTGGCGATAGCAGAAGTTGGACCGACTCGTGAACTTACGATTACTGCATAGATCCCTAGGTATCCCTAAGCCGCACCTATATCCATCTATGACCTCCAAGGGCGGAGGTCGTTACGGTTGCATTCACTAGCCCTGAACCCTAGACCCTAAACTCTTCAACCCTGAGCCCTAGACCAAGAAATCTTCAGAGCCTGAACCTAGACGCTTGACTCCCTTAACCCTAAATCCTAAACCCTGAATCCCTAAACCCTCAACCCCAAACCCTGAATCCCCAAAAAATCTTCGAAACCAGCTTGCAAAAAGAGCAGGTCACGAGGAGACGGTGATAATGTCCGACGCCCAGAGCGGTCAGGGTGGGGGGTGGGGGTTTCAAGTTTACGATTCAGGGTCGGGGGGTTATGTTGTTGAGGGGTTTGGGGTTGGTACTTAGGGAGCTGAAGGGTATGATAGGCTTGGGAAACTTGCAATGCACCCCACTTCTGAATTATAGGCAAGTCAACCCCAACGAGAGAACTTATGAGCCAGGTCCTTCAGCCTTTAAGTAGCAGTCCTCGGATCTAGGGTTTACAGGGTTTAGGGTTTAGGGTTTAGGGCTTTAGCCATCTTCGTATCATTCCCTCACAAGTCTTCCATGGCTACAACATTCAGTATCCCAACACCAGACTCTAAACCTCAGGCTCCCTCCATCAACTCTTGTGACCATGAAAGTGACCACGAGAGCCCCACCACGATTGTCTGAAATACTGGTTTGCGATTATCTCACAAAGCCGGGACCTTTCAGGAACCTACAGATGTATAAGCTATAGTCTAAACTCCTTAAACGGTGGTTACATAGGGCATTGTATAGGGGACTATTCTAGGGGTTGTTAAGGGGGATACTAGGAGTTTAGACTATGGCTCATATGGCGAGTTTAAGAGGATTCGCGGGGTCCTTCTGAAGGATTATATAGGGACTATGTTGAGAAACTCCCATGCAATGCAGATCCGGAGTATATGGCGAGTAGATGGGCATCAAAGGGGTCCCTGGTCGAAATTCTATCAGGGTAGCTTTGGGAAATCGCCAAGTAGAGCCAACGGTCAGGTCTTACGTGGGCCTCTTTTTTATCGTTTTGCGCCAAATCACTCGCATGCCAGCCAACCTGACTCCTGACCTAAAAAACCCCAACCGAAAACCTTTAACCAAAATCTCACGCACATCTGAGGTAAACTTCATCCGCGATATCATGAACGATTTTGAGACGAATGGTCAAGGCATCAGTGATTTTTCGGCCTCGAGCAACGCTTTACTGGCGATGGTGGCAGTGTGTATGTTTCTGGGTCATGCTTTTCCTAGATGGTGCGCAAAACTCTCCTCCAATGCTAGCAGAACCTCAAACCCTGAATCTTAAACCTAATTCCTGAACTTTAAACGCCAAATCTTAAATCTTAAGCCCCAAACCTTAGATCTCAAATCGTAGACTTTGAATTCTTAACCTTCCCAAACCCAAAACCCTTAAACTAAGCCAGGGATCTCCTTGCTGGAGTTGCTGAGTCTGCTGGGTTTTGTAGGTTACAGAGTCCATGGGGAGCAAAGTCGATGAAGTTGCGCCTCCCAGTAGGGTTTATGGTTTTAGGGTCTAGGGTTTAGGAATTCGGGTTTAGGGTCTAGGGGTTAGATTTTCATAAAGTCTATGAAGTTGCGCCTCGGTGTAGGGTAGGAATCTTTTGTTGAAGAAGTGGTCATGCTCATCTCAAAGCCCTAGCAGGACCCCATGAAGAAAGTAGTAGAGGCTTTGTTCCAGGAAGCCACAAATGTGGGACGTTGTGTTTGCGCACCATGAGGCCTACACTGTTCCTGTTGCAGCATCCTAAGACAGCCCTTACTGACAGTTCTTGTGTACGCACGACAAAACACAATCCCCATGTTAGGCGCAGAACATCTTGCACCACCGCATCTGAATGAAGTACGGCTACTCTTCTACCCTGACTCTTAACCCCTAAGCCCGAAACCTTACACCCTAAATCCCAAACCCTCTATGCTAAACCCTCAGCCCTAAGCGAGTTTGTTGGAAGCGAAACGTGGCGGTGGAAGGGTCTAGGGTTTAGGATTTCTTAGTTGTAGTCATAACCCTCCCCCCCTCCCCAAAGCTCTTGAAAGCTCCCCTCTCCCCCCCAAGATTTCCTATGGGTACAGGGTTTAGGGTTTTAGGGTTTAGGGTTTAGGGGCTTAGAGTATAGGGGAAAGGGCCTAAACAATTGCCATCATTGTTGGGTACTTCAAAGAGTTCTCAGAATGATGCTGGGATTCATCTAGGCCCTTCCATGTCAATTTCCATGTCTGTTCCACTTAAACCCCAACTCCGAAACCCTATTCCCTAAACCCTAAACCCTAAACCCGAAACCCCAACCTTGATAAGTATTTTGGCCCCAACGGTGCTGCATTTTGCGCCGCGCTGGATTCTCTGTATCAAGCTGTAAAGGGCTTCCCAGCTGAAGGCCTAGACGCTGAACGGTAGGGTTTAGGGTTTAGGGCCAAGGAATTAGGATTTGGAATGTAGGGTTTGGGATTGAGGGTTCCCTCATGTTGATCCTGATACTTTGAGGGCATATGGGTTTCCTTGCGACTGCAGAAAGGAATGTCTTTCTTTCTGGGGTTTAGGGTTAATGGGTTTAAGTAAACTCGGCACTCTCAACCCCCAAAACTTATTCCTCAACCAACCCTAATCCTTAAACCCTGATCCCGGAACCTTAGCCACAGGGCTTAGGACCGATCATTGGGGTAAGGGTTTAGGGTTTAGCATTCTGAGTTTAGGGTTCAGGGCCAGGGGATTAGGATTAGGATTTAGGGTAAGGGCCCAGGGATTAAATCTCATGGTCTGCGAATTAATTAGTTTAGAGTGTAGAGTTTATCACCACATGTTTTAGTTACCGCCTATGATACTCATATGATACTTGCAGGGTCCGTATTACTAGGGTTGGGGTAATTAAAAACGATCAGCCCTGAACCCTAAACCTTAACCCTCAACCCTAAACCTCTCGTTAGTCTAGGCCTCGGTTTTCTTTGAGGTCTATCATTGGCTAGGGGATCTTTGGGCGCGAAGCCCGACTTTGAGTCATCTTTGCGTGGGATTCTTTAAGCCATGCGACAACCAGACTATTTCCCCAGTGTGTATCTCGTTTGGATAAGGACCCTTGATTTTTTCCCTGAACCCTCTGATCTAGCATCACAATGTAAACAATCCTACCGCCCTAAGCCTTCAAATTCCAACACCAAAGGCCCCCAAAACCCTCAAGCCCCGCAACCCTGAGCCCTCAGATCCTGGAGCCCT
>CAJNIZ010006040.1:0-10643 GCA_905231905.1 Symbiodinium pilosum
TTAGGTTGGATACTGCCCCCACCCAGTAACAGTCTATATTAGAGGTCCTATTAAGGGCTATATATAGCCATATTATATTTATTATCCAACTGTTACTGGGTGGGGGCAGTATCCAAGGTTTAGGGTTTAGGGCGTCAGGGATCGAGGTTTAGGGTTTAGGAATATTACCCCCAATCATGGAGGATCAAATGGAAATGAGAACGGAGAATGAAATGGAAGCCGTGTTGGTATAGGGGCTTAAACCCAGACCCTCTAAGGGATCCAAAAAAATGGAACTCCTGAATATTTTCTGGGTTCCCTCACCTTTTATTCATGGAGCCCTAAACCCTAAACCCTAATGTCAGGCTCCATTTTTTGGATCCTTCAGGGGGGGTCTGGGTAGTGATTGCAGGGTAGGGCCTGAATGTGTTGCAACATCATTTTGAGGTTTAGAGGAGGTATAGGTTTTAGGGGGTACCCTATACCATAGCTCTAAGGAATCTAGGGTACTTATTTTGGCCTTTGTAGCATACCATAAGTCTACAGGGAATCTAGACCAACCAGAGGGGTACTTATTTAGGCCTTTGTAGTACCTCCCTCGAACGTGTGGAGACTCAAGTGGGAAATCATGTGATTCCTGAAGGGCTGAAAGCGATTGATGGGGCCTCACCGCCCCCGAAGCTAACACGTAACTCCATATAGACCCTGTTTCGGCTCTATAGCCTTCAGAGAGCGCACTTTTGGAGTTTCATGCTAGTTTGGCTCGTTTGGGACAAGGCCCCTTCCCTTCACAGCGGGCTACAAAAAAAACTTCTCATGAAATCCAGCAACGGATGACGTTCTTTCCCATGCCTGATCAGAACCCGGAAAACAACAATGGATGCCTACACACACCACTCCAATTAAGTGATGCGGGTTTAGGGTTCAGGGTTCAGGGTATTTAGCCTACTCGTGCTTAAGGGAGAGTTGGGGAGCGTGGATCCTTATCCTAATCCCTATAAAATCTCCATATGAGCTATGGTCTGAACTCCTAGTCTCCCCCTTAACAGCCCTATAATAGTCCCCTATATCCCCCCATACACCCCCTCTTTAAGGAGTTTAGACTATTGCTCATATAGACCCCTATAACTGGCGACTTTGAAGGTCAAAAAGGTCTCTGCGGCAGTGAGCCAATCCACCTGAGCTATAGTCTAAACTCCTACCCTTCATAACCCCTAGGGTTTAGGGTTCAGGGTAAGGTAAGAATACCCCTAACCCCAAAGCCGTGTATACCCCCTATATATCCCTATATATCCCCATATAAACATTGAAGGGGCGCCTATATGGTATTCAACATGAGCTATAATCCAAACTGTACAATCCCCTTGACGGACTTTAGACTATAGTCCACCTGAAAACAGGGGGTGTCACCCCAAACGTACACGTGTTTGAGGTAAACACCTCATACATGTGATCCTCCAGCACGTTGCTAATGTCCTTCGCAACATCATGCTTGGCTGCGAAATTAATTTCTAGCCCTTGTTCCACTACCTCAAGAATACCCTCTACTGCCTACTCAAATCCTTTAAGCCATATTAAGCTTTGGACCTCATAACTGAACCCTCAAGTCCACTCGCCCTGTGTCTTTCTTGCGGCAGCTGCATACCGCGTGTATCGCAGAATCAGGGTCCCGCTATATGCCTCTTCGTAGAAGAACTTTTCAAAAAAAGAATCTAGAACCTGAAGCAATGTCCTGCTCACTACAGGTACATGACTCAACAACATCCCGTACTTTTGGGAATTCCCTGTTCCTACATTACTTTAACCGCTAAGCCCTCACACCCTGCATCGTATGTACTCTTTTTTGAAATTCGTGCAACCTACTCGAAGGGTCCCATCTGTTACTTCACCAAAACTGCGCCTATGCCGTAACCCTAAAAACCCTGAACACTAAACCCTAAACTCAACATGATGGGCCTACCAGTGGTCCCCTCCACATGCACTAACAAGGCCTGATAAACCTTTGTATGCCCTAAAACCCCCAAAGAATCCCCGATGAGGCCTCTATATGTCCAGTTTGGTCCATTGTTGAAGAATCATCTTACTCAGACTGAAACCCCATCGAGGCATATGACGAAACAGGTTGATTTAAGTCTCTTAATAAGGAATGGTTGGTATGGAGGCCCCTTGAGCCATAAACCCTAAACCCCAGATCCCAAAGCCAGAAGCTCTAAACCCCAAATCCTAAACCATCTATGTCTATATCCTATATATATACACCCCTATATAACCCTCTATCCCTATATCCCTATATAATCCCTATACACCCCTTATAATCCGCGCGGGGACCCGATGAGTGCAGGGATTGCCTGTGAGGGCAAAGACCCGAAAGCACCACCGGGAGACTGCGGTGCCTGCACGTTTTTGTGGTAGGGTTTAGGGTTTAGGGTTTAAGGTTTAGGTTTAGGGTTTAGGGCTTGATAGGGCTGATATGCGGGTGCACATTTACATAAAAAAATATACAGTCCCCCTTAGGTAGATAGAATATGGCTTTGCGTATAGAATAATAAGATCCCCATGTAGCCCACATTCTATCTACTTCAGGGTGACTACATTCATAAGAGGGTGTAGCAGTGTAGCGATGCAGGTTCTGATATACATGTGGCCAAAACCTTCCTTGGGTCCTTGGCCAGTTGGCCATACCATTTTGGACCATGCTCTTTGCTGCTATCAGTAATGGGAAAGCTCCATCCGTGTTTAAAGACAGGAGACACTTTTGTATTCCCAACCCCTGAAAGTAGGACCCTACAACTATCATGGGTTGGGGTACCTAAACACCCCCTAAACCCGCTGCTGCTAAATTGCCTTTAGCACAAAGCCCTGTAGAGACAAGTCCTGCCTGCGACCTTGAAGATTCAACAGGTCCAACAGGTGTCAGGGAGGCCTGCAGCCACATAATAATAATGTAGTACTATTCACAGTGATAGTAATTATATTTACTAATAGTAATAGGTTTAGGTTTAATGCTCAAGATTTAGGCTTAAGCTTTAACTGCAGAGTGTCTTTGATCTCAGTGTTTGGCATCAGCAACCGAAAAGATTTTGGGGGTCCGTCTTCAGCAATGTAAGGGACCTATCGTCTCAGAAACTCTCAATTCCTCCTAAACCGCCCGGACAACATAGACCCACCTTGAACGGACGGTAGTCCCTAAACCAAAAACCCTAAACCCTAAACCTCTAAACCCCAAAACCCCAAACCCTAAAGGTAGTTTTTTAGGCGGCTCCTTTTTGGAGCTTCAGGAGTTTCATGCTGGTGGGAAGGAGATGAAGCCCCGTATGCGCTGCGAACATGCTGATTGGACTCAGATTGAGATGGGCTATGATTCAGGCTAAAGGTTGATTACCATTACTTAGGGTTTGAGGGGTTGTCATTTTGGTTTTCTAACTTTGAAATTTGGAGATTAAGGAAATTTGAGAACCCTGAGTCATGGTAAGTTTACATGGGCTTGAGGGTTTAGAGCTTAGGGGGATAGGCTTTAGCAGAAGGGAATCATATCGGTAGTTGTTCAGGACTTTGCAGCATGTCAGGAGTGTTCAGAAATCTGGTTAACGGGTAAGGGACTAGAAGCAGAGTCAAGGGCTTAGGGTTTAGTAGGCTAGGTTTGGGAGCCCTGTAAAAATTGAGTTTTTATGGCTTTATGAAGATTATATAGGGATTAGGGTGGTTGTCAAAATTATGGTCCCTTTTTGGGTACCCTAGATATTAGGTGCCGTATTATAATAGGGATCCAAAAAGAGACCAGAATTTTGACAACCACCCACTAAGGGTAGTGAACATTAGAATTGTTTTCAAAGCTACCCCGGTTTAGGGAATTGGCCTCTGTGCCTTGCATGCAGCCACCTCTTCCATGAAGACATGTATGAGTTGTGGCATATACGCGGCTTAGGGTTTAGGGTTTAGGGTTTAGGGTCATTGCAAACCATTACACTTGGCCAAAACAAACATGCCACCTGCGAATGCCAAAACCAGAAAACACCACGACACCATGCGATGGAACGTGACACTCACATGATAGCCTATGATTCACTCAGATCCAGGTGAGTAGTGTTTTTTGGTGGTTGAACCTAGTAAGATTATATTCCTCACATAAAATACTATACCCAAGAAGGAGGATATGATCTTACTCTATATTGGGTACCATAATATCCCCAAATAAAATACTACTCAGGTGAAGGCTAAGAGAAGACACTAAAATGACACCTCTTTGTGGCATGGGGTACTATGCTAGGGTTCCCCGAATACATGTTTGAAACAAACGGTTCCACAACAAGTGTCATGCTAGCGTTCTTTTTACACGAGCGGGGCAAGCACAGGCCTTTTTTTCAATTGTACACCTGGCTTTGGAAATTCCTCGTTCCCTTCTGGCTGCGCTTCAGTGACTGCTCGTTCGCAGCAACTGCGATGAGGACCCGTCAACCCCCTCCAACCAAAACCCTAAACCCCCAACCCTAAACCCCAAATACCCTCAATCCCTAACCAAAACTCAAAATCCCCCTAAGGCCTCCCAACCATAAACCCTAAACCCCGAAAACCCAGAGCCTGAACCCTAAATCGTAGTTTCCATTTTCTTTTCCATTATCCTTATATAACCCCAATATATACCCTATTATACTACGGTAGTTTCCATTTTATTTTCCATTATCCCAATGTAATCCCCAATAACCTTCAAAAGCCTCAGCTCGCAATCGCGAAGCTGTCTTGGCCTGCGACTTGGAAGACCCAAACGGGGCCGAAGGCGGCGTAGCCCCCTTTCCAGGTTTAGGGTTTAGGGTCTAGGGTTTAGGGTTTAGGATTTAGGGGATATATGGGGGGTATACTACAGGCGTGATGATATAGGGATGTGTAGGGATACAGAAACACATTTCGAGTTTTTTTACGTCTACCATGCGCTACCCCAAAGTCTCTTAATAGACATTGAAGCAGTAAATTTCGCGTTGAGTATAGGTCAGAGAGCCTGTTCTTAGGGCTGATTAAGGGTTCAGGGGCTCAAAGTCCTAGACTCTAAGCCGGCACAACAACTGCCAAAGACATCAGAATAGCCCAGACCCCCAAAAAACATAAAACGTAAACCCACAAACCCTACACCTTACACCCTGAACCTTATAGTCATGCCTACATTGCTTGAGTCTGTCAAGCTCTGTAAAGGAAGTCCTGAGCTCGACACCACCCTATCTATCCCGACATAGGCTTTAGTGCTTAGTCTATAGGGTTGAGGGGTCTAGGGTTTAGGGTTTAGGGTTTAGGGTTCAGGTTTAGGCCTATATTGCCCCTTATATCCATACTCCTGAATAGCACGTTTGCTGGTTGCATCAAGCAAGATAATGTACCAAAGAATACGATATGTTCTGGTGCTGCCCGCCTCAAGCCCATGAAACGCAAAACGCGTGGGATAAAATTGATGGAGATCCTGAAGCAGTTTAGGGTTTGAGGTGCAAGAAAACCTCGAAGTACATCAAGTCAAGCGACCTCAATCCAGAGCAGTAGCTAGAATACTTCGAGCATGCTTGAAAATTCCCCCTTTGCCCATCAATTATCCTTACATAGCCTTACATGCCATCTACATCATAGACCGGTACCCCACGCGCCGCCAGTGGGGCCAGAACCCCAAAACTCAAACCGTAAACTGGGTTGTTGTTCAGGAACTTACTTTAAGTTACTATATTGGGGATACCCCGCTATTTACTATTTTTATAGATATACACACTCATTATAGTAACTTAATTTAGGTTCCTTAACAGCAACCCAGTACACCCCAAAGCCAGAGGGAACATCAAAACTTGCTGCACGCCTGCGAGGATTTCATAGAGCCAAAAGGGGCCGAGGCTGGCGATCCGGCAGCCTGTCGAAAGCAGTTGTTGGGGTTTGTAGGAGCTCTTTCTCGTAGCTGCAGAGCTGGGAGTTTAGGGTGTAGGGCTCAGGATCTTAAACTCTATCTTGGGGCTTTAGGGTCTTGGGGCTTAGGGCCGAGGATCGCCAGGTTGGAGCCAACAAACCTATCTCAAATGCGGGGTAGACGCAATATGAAACGCTGGTGCCTAGTTCTATTTATGACGTTTCAACATTGCCCTTTCATAGCTCAAGTTCTTCCATAGCTGGGACCTGAACCCTTGTTCCATCCCAGTTGCCATCTCATTGCTCCGCGTTTTCCACTCGATTCTCAAGTATTCTATCCCTAAACCTACTATATCCCTGTATAATACCTCTATTACCCCTAGAAACCCGAAGCTTACGAACCCTTCAAAAGAAACCTTATATGACACTATATACAATACAACCCCCATTAAAGGGACCCTTAAAACCTTCTAAACCCGTTTACAGGAACCCTGAACACATTTGCCCAGCTGAGCCCCGTTCCCAACGCGTAGGCGCTTTGGAGGGCTGCGGGGTATAAGGCCTTACAGGTTTAGATCCTTAATTAGGGTGGTACCTTCAAGGCCTCCAGAATTGTTTATGAATGGGTTCCCTCATACCACCCTAAACCCTAAACTCTAAACCCTAAACCCTACCGTAGGGGAAATTCATTTATAGTCCACTGAAAGTGCAACCTAGCGAGGCTCCAGGGTCTGGGGCTTAAGGGCTTTCGCGTCTAAGGGGCTTAGGGTCTTAGAATTTAGGGAGTCCTACCCCTAAACCCTAAACACTACCCCAAACCCTAAATCCTAAACCCTCAACCCTAAAGCCTCAGCCCTCAATTGACTAGGCTTCTACTTTGGGGGTTCCGGCTCCTGGCGGACGAACTGGTGATTCAGTGCAAGGACGCATTGAATTGAGCGTTTCAGACGTGTGTGATGGTTGTTGGTTTTTAGGCGCATTCACCCTGACCCCCAATCTGCAAACCCTATACTCTAAGCCAACAGGATACATCAGTGTCGACATTTCTGTTTACTTACACACCTGACCCT
This sequence comes from Symbiodinium pilosum, assembly GCA_905231905.1. Lineage (NCBI taxonomy): Eukaryota > Dinophyceae > Suessiales > Symbiodiniaceae > Symbiodinium > Symbiodinium pilosum. The sequence continues at coordinate 6,921 of CAJNIZ010006040.1, forward strand.
TAAATCCACACAGGGCTCCACCACCCAGCCCCTCAAAAAAAAACAAGGGAAGCTTGCAACAGTCCTGTGACTTGGCTGCTTCGCCCGAGGCAGCCGCTGGTGTGGGTGTTGCCTGGCACGGGAGAGCCTACTGGAAGTTTCATGGGACTTAGTAGCTACTTTTAACCGGACGTGAAAAATTACTGATAGTTGGGGTAGCCTACATAAGTCCACTCAAATGGCCCATAAGCAAGGTTACAAGCCCAGTTCTGAGTAGTTACTAAACCCTAAACCCTAATTACTAAGTCCCATTAACCTGCAGGTTGAGAATTCCCTGTAAGGGGTTTAGGGTTAAAGTTTAGGGCAAAGAGTTCAGGGGCTTCTGAGGTGCTGCGTGTGTAGAGGCGGTGTAGAACTTCCCAAGCATGGGTTAATCTTGGGAGTAGTCGTGAGAAGGGCTGTGTATTAGGGTTGAGGGCTTCGACCCTAAACCCTAAACCCTAAACCCTATTCGTGTATGTAGCTGGTCCAAGTCTTCTAAGCGCTAATCGTCTTCTCACGCCTGCTCAGCAGGAAAAGGCTTTTGTGTACACGGGAGGAGTCGTAAAGGGAGCTATATTATGTGGGGTTTTTGCTTGGGCCATGCGCGTCATGGTCTGTCGCGCAGTGGCGCAGCATCCGGAAAATGCTTCAGATCTCTGTTGACCCTTCCGTAGACTACGTTAGGTCCAAAGATTCCCTGCCCAGGGTTGGCTGACCAGTGTTGAGGAAAATATCTCTGCGTTGTAACCTCTATCCACTATGGAAACTTCATGCCCCTCCGTCGCCCTTCTGTTTGAATGCGATCCTTATACGCCGTAGCAAAGATGACAGGATGAATCGGGTCGTGGCTAGGGGCCTCGAACACTTCTTTGTACATATTAAACTGTGAATTACGGATAAAATCTGAAAGTCTTTTGGGGTATCCTGCTCGCCACCACACTTCGTTGTTGGTAATCCGGGAGTAGTACGAGGCCTTGATGTTGATGATTCTACGGAGGAATCTAAAATAGAAGGCATCTATCCGTTTTAGTTGCTTATCTACAAGGGTTAAGGAGTCCAGGCCATACGTGAGGATGGGTACAAAGGTTGCTTGGAAAATACGAAGCTTAGTCTGTCGTGACAAGGTACTATTCGAAACCAGCCTTAGTTTCTTATATCCAGCTTCTGCTAAAGCTTTTCTGTGGAAGAAGGCCGCTTCGAATGTCTGTTGCCACCATCCCGACCCGAATGGGTTGCCAATCACCGTTGACAAGGACGGCTGTGTGCGTACGCCATGGTGGCTGCTGCATCACATATGTCCACCTCACTGTTCCGGCCAGAGACGTCACATAGATCCATGCTGCCAGCACATTTGCTTCGAGTACGTCGGGGCCCAATGTGGAAAAAAGCCCAGGTGGTACTGGGAAAGGTGTTTTGAGATTGTTGGGGTAGAAGGCCAGTGGTGCTCCGCGACGGAAAAAGTCGGAGCTGATTGCAGGCCATCTTTCCACAAATCCCGTTGGCCCTGAGCAGTATTCGAGGTACTCACACCCGCCAATGACAAACAGGGTTGCATAGTCGATGCACTCTGGAAAAGGAAGTCCCTGGGCCTCAAGTTGCCTGGCTTCTTCTGCCAGTGAGAGTGCATACGCTGCAAAACCACCAATGTTTGTGCCGATTCCACCTTCATTATGTGGGGTTTAGGGTTTAGGGTTTAGGGCTTGGGAAATTAGGGGTTGCCTTTTGAAAGTCCCTGAAATGAGGACAGTAGCATTTGGGTGTCTATATTTGGGTCTCCCGATGTGCGGAAACTACCACATGACTCATGATCCAACGAAAAAATCCAATCTGAATGCAAAGCCAGACAAAGAAGCACGAACCTATGATCTGAAGAAAGGCTTGTTGGACGCATCTGGAACTATAAGGTATCACTGATGGGAAGTCTAAGGAGAAGACTACTAGTAGCTATCCAGGTTTCTACATTTCAGAGTTTTGAATTTATAGCTAAGTTCATTGGCATGGGAGGCCCGCCTACCTGCGGCAGTGACTTGTTTGTGTGGCCCTACAGCCCAAACCCTAAGCGCCTTACCTCAAAACCTAAGCCGTAAAGGCTAAACAAAACCCTAAACTGCGTGAATTTTCACCCGCCAGAACAGACAAGGCGGATCCGAACAGACAAGGAGGATCCCTTCAATCCACCATTTCACGCCCGGCCCCTGCACCAGAACACAAAAAAATCGTGTCCATGGCTTTATCGGATTAAATGGGAACTAAACGTAGTAAAAAGCAAAAGCTATTTGCAAATCTAGCCATACAAACAAACATGGAAGCTACCATGGTCCCCATGTTGAACGACAGTAATCTTTGTGGCGTGCTTTTTGGGCTTTCATGTTAGTTTGATGGAGCGTTGGGATTGTAGCGGCTCGGCCAAAACAAGCCACTTCAGTCAGGAAAAACTAGCATCAGCAAGAGTGCAAACCATTGTCCACAATAAACAGATGCAAAAGAATGACGAAAATGAGAAGACCAAACACTTTGCGAAACTATTGGTTTATCTACAACCACACACTGAATCTGCCCTGGAGCCCTCCCAACAGTAAATCTTCACTTTTTGTTGGGAACTATGCAAGGCAAAAATCAAGAAGTGTTTTCAGGACATCCCCAGTGATATGTCTTAATATACCCCGATATGAGCCTTGCTCTCTCAAAGGGTACTAACCCTAAACTCTAGACCGAATCCACCGTCTGCCTGCCTGCGACTTGCTGGACCCAAATGGTGCGCCAGCGCTTGAAGACCCCTGGCGGTCCAGAAGGGCAGGCAGCAAAATTGCGGTTGAGGGTTTCGGTTTTGAGTCTGGGCAGTGCTTGCTTTGGAGGCATAAACTACACCTTCGCAGAAGTTGCCTGCAGCTCTTTGAGAGTGGGCAAGCCCGGAAGCCAGTCCTAAAAAGGAATCGCAGGCCGTCAGCCACGATTTGAGCTAAGAGTCTCAACTCCTTATTTTAAAGGAGGTTACATAGAGGGTAATATAGGGGAGTGTTATAGGGGCTATTAATTGGAATACTTGGAGTTTAGACCTTAAACCATAAACCCCATACCCTAAACCCTATACTAGGGGCTATTCAGGGGGATACTGGCAGTTTGGACTTTAGCTCATTTGGAGGCATGCTGTGTGATCCAAGGCTTCAACCGCTGCCTGGCCTTCCTTCTGTGGAGTGTTTAGGGCTTAGGGTTTAGGGTAAAGGGTTTAGGGTTTAGGGTAAAGGGTTTAGGGTTTAGGGTAAAGGGTACAGGGTAAATAGTAGAGTTTCCCCAATATAGTAACTTAGAATGAGTTCCTCAACAGCAATCTAGTTTGCAGCACGCTGTCGGGTCGTTTCCTTCGGGTTTAGAGTGGCTTAGAGTTTAGGGTTAAGGACTTCTACACGTAGGTGTGTAATTATGGGGCTTTCCGGGAATTAGGGGTACCCTTTTGAGGGTCTGCACTATAAAGACCAAACTAATTTGGGGTCTGTACTGGGGTTCCCCTATTTATGGAACCTACTATATCTATCTATTAATCTATCTGTATTGGTTCATGGTTTAGGGTATCTATCTGGAAGTTTCCCTAAATTACTGTTCCCAAAATGGGGGAAATGTATATAGGGCCCCGTATTATAATAGGAACCCAAATATAGGACGCCGTATTGACAGTAATTTAGGACAATCCCCACATGAACGGCA
>CAJNIZ010006041.1:5964-18301 GCA_905231905.1 Symbiodinium pilosum
CCTAAACCCTAAACCCTATTCACGCGGTTGGTTTTTAAGGCTGTGGCTTCCCGCCTATCGGTTTCGTGTCGTTTAGAGAGATTCCTGAAGGGACTGCAGGTACTGTGACCCCAAACTCTTCAGGCCACCTCGACGCCCAAATTTTTGCTGCTGCGCGACAGACGTGGAGATTTCAAGAATTAGAGATTACTCTCGTTTATCTTGCACATCCCATCCAATACCAATGTTTTCTTACTAAGATATCGGATTCCAAAGCATGACCCGCAGTTCTTGCAAACGTTAAGCACTATTATCACGGTTTGGGGTTGATGGTTTTAGTGTCCCATAATGTACCCTAAATCGTAGTTTCTATTTTCTCTTCCATTCTCCTTACACAACCCCTATAATACCCCTATATAAGCCCTAAACCACTATATAACCCGAATATAATCCCAAACCTTATACCCTAAATTCTAGCCCTAAACAGAACCCTAAACCCGGAACAGTGTGGCAGACCAGGAGCTTCAACTTCAACAAGTTCCGGGGCTTCTTGCTGTCTAAGGTGAAGGCGGGTTCAGGGGCTTAGGGCTTTAGGGATTAGGGTTTAGGTTTAGGGTTTGTAGCTCTGGGGAGCAACTCGGGACATGAGGCTATGAGGATTTTTTATTCAGAGCTAGATCATGATGCTAAACCCGTTCCTCATGTGGATGAAGGTCCAGAATGGTTGCGCGATTCCAGAACTAGCAGATAACCCACACCCCCCTCCCCCCCCTTCCCCCCAAAAAAACAAAGGCCCCATGTTAGTTTTGGGGAGGGTATATTGATTGTTGAACCCCCCTAAACCCCAAACCCCCAGAGACAAAAAAATAACATTGCACCTCATCCTAGAGCCTCATTGACCTTATATCCCAAAACCGACGAAAAGAAGAACTTGCTCTGGTGGACATATAGTCCCCCTTTAAGTAGATAGAATCTGGGTTTGACCATAACCAGAATAAGATCCCCATATACCCCATATTCTATTTACTTACGGGGGAATATATGCCTTTGTGACAATGACAGCAATCAACGGCAGCAATTAACAACTGCCAGTGCTATGGGTAAGCAGGCTTTGAGTCCACAGGCCTACCTCTAGCCCAACAAGGTTCAACTTAAACCTGCAAAAGCCTTGCACCCCCGCCATGAACTTAGGGTGTAGGGTTTAGGGTTTAGGGTCTAGGGTTGAGGCAGAATGAGGCGTGGAATATGGTAGTCTCCCAAAATAGGAGAGGCCCGATATAGACCCCCAAAAAATTACAATCCTTGCTATGAGGACCCCCCAAGAAGGTATCCCTAATTTTGGGAAACCCTAAGCCCTGAACCCTATGTAACCCAATATACCGTACAAGTCCCCTGGTTTCCCTTTTTAATCCTCTTTCAAAGGTATCCCTAATTTGGGAAGCCCTATACCCTAAACTCCAAACCCAAACTCCACCCCCTAAACCCTATAACCCTCATTTGGGAACCCCCCCATCGAGACAGCATTATGCCGGGGTTGATAGAAATTGTTATAGGGAGCCACTCCCGGAGCCCTCTTCAGCACCCATTTCTTAGGGTTTAGAGGGTTTGGGTTCAGGGTTCAGGGTTTAGGATTTAGAGTTTAGGGTTTAGGGCTTTAGGGGTTTAGGGCTTAGGGCTGAGGGTTGAGGTCCAACACCCACACCTTCCACTTCAAACTACCCAGCTCTTGGCCATAGATCATATTGCCCAAGCTTTCATTAATCCCAGACTCTGAGCGCGTACCCCTGAAGCCTTTTAAGGCACAACCCAAAGTCTAGGACAGTGAGCCTCCAAAATGAAAGGTTTCAAGACTTCCACCTCTTTCTCTCTCAGAAGTGATCCCTATGGAATCTCCTTACCGCCCTATACATTCATAGTTTTATCCTTACGTATCCCTGGGGTCCCTACCGGCGCACTACGTAGAGAAACCCCAAAGCCCCGGAAACTTTACATATGCCTACCAAGCAAAAGGCCCAAGGTTCCGAACCCCTAGCTAGACCTCAATCCCTAAACCCTGGGCCAATCGCTAAACCTGAAGCCCTAAACCCTCAACCCTAAACTCTAACTCCTAAACTCTAGACCAGAAGCTGTAAACTCTAAACTCCATCTTGCGAACCTCTGCACTTTGCAATCAGACGGGTGTGGGACTCGACTCCGACCAATATGTTGCCCCCATGGTGGACAACCTTTTCAACATGACGGACAGCGCGGTCTAGGGTTTTGATTTCAGGGTTAAGAGTTGAGGGGTTTAGGGTTTTGGGTTCGCGAGAATTCCTCCACTTCAGTATTATACTCACGGCGCCAGGGATAATTACATGCGTGTTTCATGCGTGTTCCCTAGATTCATTTGGGGCTTTATGTGGTTTTACAGGGTTGTATAAATGTATATATGTATATATAATTACATAGATAGTTATATTGACTTCTACAACGTTATATATAATTAGAGGGATTATGGGAGAATGGAGTAGAAAAAGGAAACTAGTATACCGGCATTCCCGCCTGAATTCTACACATAATACGGATGCCAATAATGCGGGTTTCGTATTTCAATATGTGTGCCTATATGGACTGTTGTCTAAACTTCCGAAAGGCTGGTTATACAGGGAATTAGAAAGGGGACCGTTATAGGGGCTATTACCGGGAATGCTAGGAGTTTAGACCATGACTCGTATAATTTTCCCCCAGTAATTTAAGCCGAGCCTCTCCTGGAATTGAGTTGTTGACTAGTTTAGGGTTTAGGCTTTAGGGTTTAGGTGTTAGGCTTTAGGTTTCAGGGTTTGGGGATTTGGAAGCCTGAATAGCTACCAACAATTTTCCAACAATGGACAATCACATGGAAAAGAACATGGACAGCTAAACGGAGGCTGGAAACTGTTTTGTGTGTGGAGGCCAGAATGATTATCAAGGCAATCCTCTTACATCCCTGCTGTAATCATGGTGTACTCCTAAGCCCGAAACCTCTAATGTCTGCTCCAAGGTTTTGTACGCCGCTCCGCTCTTGTGGGGTTTAAGGTTGTTTCAGCCATTTGCCATTTAGGAGCTCACCTGGCCTCCTATGCATAGAAAAAAATGCATTCATGCTGCGGAGGGTAAAATCCTCTAAAGTTTTACCTTTGCATCACCAAAATCCCATTGCCTGGAGGAGCGTGAGATCAATGAGCACTACCCCTTTCCCATCATGCCTGTGCACTTCCTGGACTGGAATCGGGAGATGAGATGCTTGGACTTTGCTGGGTTACTGTCAAGGAACTTACATTATTCCTAAAATAAGCAAACCTTATTATTTACCATATACCCATAACTTAAATTCAGTTCATTAACACCAACCCAGATAGTTGCCCGCATTGGGAAACCGCATACGTACTGTATATGTACCCATATTATATGGTAACCCTAGACCCTATATGCCCACATTATACCGTAACCCCTAAATGCTAAACCCTACATACCAATATTATGGTAACTTAATTGAGGTTCCTTAACAGCAAGCCGGTTTAGAGGTTGGGAAAGGTTGCAAGCTGGAAGGTTGCTTCCTGACAAGGAGTTTAGGGTTCAGGGTCAGGTTTAGGGTTTAGGGTTGAGGGTTGAAGGTTTAGGGTTTAGGGTTTAGAGTTGAGGTTTCAGGGTTTCGGTTTAGGGACTTAGAAAATTTGCCTGTAACGTTATGACCCCAAGTAATGGAGATTCAAATGGAAAAGAACGTGGAAACTTACATGGACACGGACACGGGTTATGTATTGATTTATAGGGTTATCTTCCACCACTGTTGCTATAGATTCCTGGTGTAGTTGTGATGAAAGGTGTTGTGAGAAACACTGCGCTCTCCAAAACCCTAAGCCTTAAACCCTCGACCCATGCCCTACTCTAGAGTCAATCGAGCCCGCCTGACTTGAGACACTCCCATATGGCGTTAGTTAAGCGTGACTTTCTGCACGATAAGAGGATTCTGGTAACCTCAAATCCTGAAATAAGGGTTCTTTCAGAGCCACATGATAGTCATGGGAACCTTTCTTGTGGGGTTGGGGTGCGCAGAATCTTCTTGCTGCCTACGACAACAGCCCCTATACTTTTCCCTTGACCTCTCCTAAGCCCTAAACCCTCAAGCCTAAGCACTAAACCCTCAACCATAAACCCTAATCCCTCAACCCTAAGCACTAAAACTTGAAGCCTAAAGCCTGTGAGAACTCCCGAACACCGCGGACATGGCCAGTTTTCCAGTTGATTTAAACGAAAACTTGCTGGACCGAAGCCCTGCAGAACCCCAACCTAAACACCAAAGATCATATTATGGGGATTTCCCGGAACTTAGGGAAAGGGACATAGGGGATATATACGGTATATTGTGATATATGAGGGGATATATAACATAGGGTCTAGGATTTGTGCAAATGTTTGGGTACCTGTAAACACATTCTAGGGGGTTTAATTGGGTACATAGGGATAAAGAGGGTTTGGGGTTCAGGGTTTCCTGCGATGAGAGGTATCTTGTTGCGGATCCTTATTATAAGGATCATAGTATGTTGGTGGTCACATAGGGGTACCCGAATTTTGAGAAACTACCGTATACATTTGCGCCTGCGGTATACAAATATGATTCAAGAGACCTACACCCTAAGTGCTTCTCTATATGTTCATGTACGCGTCTAGATTCATGCTCATCTACAGACCTGCAAATGTATATAGACATACATGCTTATGCAGGCATAGAAGTAAATGTATGTTTCGAAACGTTTCGAAACCCTAAACCCCAAACCCTCAACCCAAAACCCCTAAAACCCTAAACCTTAAACCCGGAACCCTTAACTCTAAACCTTAGACCCTAAAACCTTAAAACCCGAAACTTGAAACCCTGAACCCTCAACCCCTAACGCTTAACCATAAACCTCCCCGCAGAATGAGGCAAGTCTCAATACTGGACGCGCGTCTGCCCCGAGCAGCAGCCCTGCACTTTCCAGACCATGCGCTGGGGACCCTGCATCACATTTGCTTAGTAATTATAGGGGTTATATAGGGGTTATATAGGGATTATAGGGTTATTCAGGGGTTACATGGGGAGAAACTATTATACTGGGTCATATAGGGTTTAGGGATACAGGGTTGAGGGTTTACCAGTTTAGAGGCTTTAGGGTTTAGTGTTGGGGGATTTAGGGTTTGAGGAGTCAGGGTTTAGGGGTTTAGGGCTTATAGATTTAGGGTTCAGGGCTTACTTAGGGATATCGGGGTTGTATAGGGGAGAGGGATTGTGGTAGTTCTTTTGGGGCTATCTCGGGGTAATAGACGATAGCCCATATAAGAAAGACATGTGGAATGTTATGTTGGGTTTTCTCAAGGAGGCTTTGGCAATGTAGGAGCTTCAGCTTGCTGTGAGGGTTTAGGGTTTCGGTATCTGCGTTCGGGTTCAGCATGTAGGGAACAGAAAAGAAGAAGCGGAATCATATATTGATGGAGATTAGTGTAGGAATTAGGACTTAGGGTTTCAAGCTCAGGACTGAGGACTCGGGTTGATGGTTTAGGTTCTCGGGCTTAGGAGTTCTATCATAGGGTTTGGTGTTTCAGACTTAGGATTGACTGTTCAGGTCTTAGGGTCCGTTTTTGAATACTTCAGGGCAAGCTAAGGCCCATGCCACATGCTAGCTATTCTCCATGGATAATTATCCTGAAAAGCTTTCAATTCAGATTAGTGACTTATTCTAACGGCGTTTTTGGCCAGATGATGACCTGCTGGAAAATGACAGCGGCGACCTAGGAATGTTGAGTTGGGGTTCAGGGTCAGGGTGTAGGTAAAAGGTGGTCTAGGGTTTAGGGTTTAAGGCTCACGTTCAGGGGTTTAGGGGTTCAGGTTCCTAGAGTTTGCTATCGTCGGGAGGGACGGTCTGCGGTAAACAGGCTCCTACTTTTGTCTCATACTTTTGCTTTTCCATTGACCTTTCCCGTTTCAAGAAGATCATCAATCACCAGGATCTTCTTCTAGTTCTAGCCCCCAAACCCCATTGTTTGCAGCGGTTGCTGGCTACTGTTGATGTAGGAACTTTCCAACATGTTTTGCTTGGGACTTAGGGCGCTTGGGACAGTGCAGGATTCGTAGCTAACAGTAAGGACCCCAAAGCTTGGCTGTACCCAAAGATCATGAGATTTTGAAACATGGAGGGGGGCTTCTGGCGCTTTGGGTTTCATGGTGGGTGCTTAACCCTCCCACCCCTTACCCCTAAACCCCCCAACCCTTGATTTCTACATCCCCAAACGCCCAACCCCTAACCCCTAAACCCTTAATTCCTAAACCCTAAGCCCTAAATTCCTACACCTCTAACTCCTAAACCCTAAGCCCCCAACTCCTAAATCTTAATTCCCAAATTCCTGAACCTCTACATTCCTAAACCTTTATCTCCTAAACCCTAAAGTTCAAAGCCAAGACCCTCATCTAAGCCAGACAGGCCCAGGCCGGGGAACCCCCTAGGGTATGAGGGTATAGGGTTTAGGCTGTCAAGTTTAGGGTATAAGGTTATAGGGTTTAGGGTTTACGGTGTGGAGTATAAGGGTATAGGGTTCAGGGTTTAGGATGTAGGGTTTAGGGTTTAAGGTTTAGGGTAGTCTAGGCTTCAACTCCAGTGATGAGAGGACATGCGCACCCAACCTGGACGTACCACGCCCTCCCCTTCTTCGGCCGATGGCTTCGGAAGAACTTCCGCGACGAGACGCTGCCGGCGGCTGGGCACTTGTCGTACTGGGGAGCTGACCTTCAACCATTTTGGGCATAAGGAATCCTACAATGCTTAGAATGCTAGTTTCCATTTCCTTTTCCAATATCCTTATACAATCCCCTATAGAATCCTTATATCCCTGTATAATCCCATATATAACCCCTACATCCTATATACTCCCCTTTGTAACCCCTATACTCCTATATAATCCCCTACCCTAGTCCTCGTTTTTGGGCCGGAACAAGGCTGCTAGGGAGGTATAGTCCCTCTTAAGTACATTGACTATGGCTTTGCGTATTTTATAGTAAGATCCCCATATACCCCGTATTCTATCTGTTTAAGGGCGACCATAAACCTCCAGGTATGTGGTTGTGTAGGAGGGTAATTCGGGGTCTGGGGTTTCAAGCTAGCAGATAGGGCAAGCCGTGGAGAACCAAGCCAAGTTTACATTGAAAGTGCTTCTTCCAGTATGATTCAGTATGACCCTGGATTTTGTTGCCATGGAGGGTTAATAGTAGGGTTACATAGGGAGGATGGAAAATAAAATGGAAACTGCTATTGAGGGTTTGGGTTTAGGGGACATTTGACACCCTGATAATCAGGTCCCCCTAACATGAAGCATCCATTGGACAGCATCCATCCCCGCCCGCTGACCTTAAGTGTTCCTGTTGGAGTCCATGTTTAGTGTTGGCGGAAAGTGATTTCAAAGAATCCAAAATACACACCCTACTATAAGGCAGCAGTTTCCATTTTCTTCGCCATTACCCTCATAATGTAATAGTTTCCATTTTCTTTTCCGTTATTCCTATGTAACCCCAATATATTCCCTTATGCCCCACTAACCGTAAACCCTAAGCCCTATACATCAATAAGTAGATAAATAAGTATATAGGTATATACGCCCTTATTCCCTGCTAACCCTAAACCTTGTACATCTATATATGTATATATAGACACACACCCTTTTTCCCTACTAACCTTAAATCCTAAATCTTGCATGCATATATATATATATACATGCATATAGTAACACCCGTTTTCCCTAGTAACCCTCAACCATACATACCTTAATTCCCTACTAGCAACCCCTCCTCCCCCGTGGGCTGGCAAGCCAGCAGCTTCTTAGCTGAGGAAATCGAGGGCGAGGTTTCTGCGCTGAAAGTTCTGCAGCTGGGTTGCTGTTAAGGAACTCAAACTGGGATATAGGGATACACAGGGATATATAGGGATATATAGGGACATATAGGGATATATAGGGAGATTTGGAGATATATAGGGTTTAAAGGGTTTAGTTAAGGAACTTAATTGATGTTAGCATAATTTGGGTATTTAGGGTTCAGGGTTTAGGAGTATATATAAGGTTTAGGGTTACCACAATATGGGTATTTAGGGTTTAGGGTTTAAGTTACGATGTTATAGGTATAAAGTAAACAATGCGTTCTAAATTTCTTGACAGCAGCACAGGCAAGTGCACGAGGATGAGGACCTGATGAACATAGGCGCAGCATCTCGAGTTTGAAGATGATTTTGAACCCTAACCTTCACACCCTAAACCCTACACCCAAACCCTAAACTGCGAGTCATATGACTTTCAATATTTCCTCATGCTGTGCTCCCAGACAAAGTTCGGGAGGTTTCCGAAATCCCTTTCCCACCGTTTAGGTTCAGGGCTTAGGGGCAGGGGTTTAGGGCTTAGGGCTTAAGATTTGGGGAGTTGCGTTTAAGGCTCCGGGATTTTGGTTCGATTCCCGGAGCAGCGGCCATTGCAGTCCAGGAATTGCCCCTAGCAACCCAAACCCTCAATCCTCAGGGTGATTGCCACTCTTGAAAGGTTGGCAATTCTTAAGGCCCTGGCCCGAAACCCGAAAAGTAAAGGTAATGGTCAAGGCAATGGTAGTCTAGGGTGTAGGGCTCGTCGTGATAGTAAAGCAGTAAGTGTGTTCGTGATATCCAGAAGGATAGCAGTTGTCATGGTAATAGGACATAGACAGCGGACGAATTGCAGAAGTGTTTTTACTAGATGGCCATTGTACCAGTGCTGGTATGCTAAACCTTAAAACCCAAACCGATATAACCATAAGCCCACAGGCCCGAATGCCTCCATGCAGGTCTTTGGGAAGAGAGAGCCACCAAGCAGTGGTGTAAATGGGACCTTCCTGATCCAGTGGAGTTTGAGGCAGTGGGCTTCCTTGTGAATTCCCCAAGTTGCGTGTGAGTCCCTGAACCGTAAAGTGGGTGCTGTTAAGGAAGTTAATTCAAGTTACCATACATTATGGTAACTTAATTTAAGTTCCTTAACAGCAACCCAGTAAACCCTAATAGGGTTAACGTTTTCTGGTGTCCATCTACCAGGCCCACTCTTTTTGCTGGATTGGGGGTGTTTCCAGACTTTAGGGGGTGTCACCTCTTGAGGGTCCCATGATGAGCGCTTTAGGCTTCAGGGTATTTACAGGTCTATATCGCATCTATGGTTTCCCCCCATTTGTGCAAACCACAGTTTGGGCTACTAATCAGGGACCTTGTTTTCACCAACCCCTCTGGCAATGTTCAGCCCTGAACCGTCGACGCCGAACACAAAAAGCAGAATTCCTAAACTCCATAATCGTAAGCTCTGAGCTGTGCAAAAAGCTATTTGATTCGTTCCAGGTCTTCGCAGAGAGTGTTTCATTTCTTGATGTCTTTAGGTGCCTGGTGACTTATCATTGGCTTTCTCAAAGAGAGCTCCACGGAAGGCAATGCGCACTGCCGACCTTAATGCTAAACCCTACCTAGACTCCTAGACCTCACAGATACACACACAATAGTAGTACGATCATCATGCGTAGTTGGCAGGTTTAGGTACACCCCTCTTGGCCCTTAACCCTAAGCCCCCAAACACAATCAGATCCTACACCTGGGCCTTGGGACAGTTACTATTTTTGCTCTCAAAGTATGGCGGCGAACCATTTTGGATGTGGCCTTTGGGTCGGACACCTGGTGGTTGTTGTCCATGGCAGGCTTTGTGTCTAGGCTTTAGGGTTTAGGGTTTAGGGATCCACGTCCTTTCATTCTTGCGACAGGTTCACGGTTTGGCTTAGAATGTTCTTTCGTGGGGCTGGTTCAGGAGACTACGGGCCGTGCAGGATCTAAAGTATCTGTCTTAGCTGTCTCTCTTGGTTTTTGTTCCCCAGAATAAGAACGCACAATGGACATCGTATGTCCTTAGGACCGCTGGGGCCCTAGATCGGAAGCCCGCACAACTACTTACACCCTAAACCCTAATCCCAAAACCGTAAACCCCTAAACCCTAAACCCTAAATCCCGATTCCATCCAATCGCTACAATCTGAGCCCTGGTTTGAGAATTCTCAGAATATAGTCCCCTTTAAGTATATAGAATATGGGGTATACGGGGACCTAATATACCAATGCCATATTCTATCTACTTAAGGGGGACCATACCATGATATTTATTGATGAGTGCTGCGAGGCCTTCTTCAAGTGGAAGCAGGGGCCCGAGGTCGACACTGGAAACATCGTGAGAGACACGCGCTTCTACAAGTCCCTTAGCGCGGGTTGTCTGACCCTGACCCTGACCCAAAGCTCTAGGTTTCGGCGGGTTGGAGTAGAATCTTGGGGCTTTGAGTAGGAATTGGTGTGGTAGATTGAGACCTGGGCTCTATTGGGCTGAGGCTTCTGCCTGGTTTGTGGGTTGAATGCTCGGCACTGGGAGGCAGCGGTTGCTCCAAGATGCCATAGATACGACCCTACTTGATGATCTAGGGGAGCTTGGGTATTTACAACACTTCTAAGCAGCACGATCAGTACGCCACAGATTTTTAAAGCATTTTTTTGTATGCCTTCATGCTTGTCCCTGTCCTAGCTATGATAACCTTGATTCTGACTCCCAACGAGCCTCCAAGCAGACGGCGGCATCCGCAACTTCAAGCCCTGAATCCTAAACCTCGAAACTAAAGATTCCTGAAACCATAAGCGGCCTTAGGCTTTAGGACTTGGGGCCTAGGGTTTAGGGTTCAGGTTTCCCTAAACCCTAAACCTTGAACCCTGAACCCTGAACACTGTTTAGGCTTTAGGCTTTAGGGCTAAGGTGTTAGGGCAGAGGGATGTCCTCGTCGATTTGTTGGAGTTCTGGTTCCTTCAATGCTCCGCACTACCCCAACCCAAGGTCTGATCTCTGCAGTAAGGCGCCTACATAGCAATTCCTAGGCTTAGGGTTTAGGGTATAGGGTTTAGGGTTTAGGGTTTAGGGGAGAGGGTTTAGGGTTTAGAGTATAAACCCAAGTTCCTTTGTCTTTTCCTTCTCCAAACCCTTAATAGAATTCCAGAGGGCTTCAAACAAACAGGCCTTCATTCCACATCCTTGCGGCCGGAACTGAAGTCTCTACACCCAAGACCCCCACTCCCCGAGATCTTTCAATCTTATCCCTCGACCCCAGCCCCCTCCCCCAATTATAAGCAAGTTTCCCAACCCCTTTGTAGTGAATATTCCCAATATAGTGCCATCAAATTTTCAGGGGAATATGTACATTCAGTGGGATTGGGGGGGGCTTAGGCCCAGGTCCCTAAACATTACACCCTCAACTGCCAGTATTACAATCCTACTTGATATGATGTCATGCTACCTTTAGTGCCCAACTCTGAACTAAACCCTAAACGCTAAAATCCCATTCATTTTACACTCCCCCAAACTAGCATGCAAACCCATATAGCCCCCTTTTAGAAGGACTGTAGTCTTTATAGGGCCCTTTTTTTGGTTTCCATGCTAGTTTCCGGGAGTGCAAGTGATTCAGGTCCCCAGAATCCGCATCACTATCATAAGGCTCCACCGAAGCCTCTATACTAAATATCTCCCGCCATTACATTCTAGTATATGCCGTCGGAATAGTAATAAGAGCACTACTCGTACTAATGGCTATAGTTTAGAATGGTATTTCAGTAGTTTTTAGGGGGATGTGGAGATTCTCTAAACTATAAACCCTAAACCATCTACCCAGGCAGGGGGCTGCCAAACTCTTCTACACCGCCCACCATGCGGTGCAACCGAACCTGGGCCTCCACATTTCTCAGCCTGCAGGCTTTATCTGGTGGTCTAGGTACATATAGCCATATATATATATACATAAACATATTATATATATATTTTACGATATATATATATATGTACAGTTCTTTGAATTGTCAATGCAGTTATCATCCAAGTATGAGTCCGCCCTAAACCCTAAACCCTAACCCCTAAATACCCATGGACCTCCAGATAGGTAGGATACAGGGCTTGGCCGTACAAGGTCAGGGTTTGGGTCTTCAGTGGGGTGAAAGGGCTGAAGGCTTGGAGGGTTGAGGTTTATGGGCTGGGCTTGGGTTTAGGGCTTAGGGTTTGTAGGGTTCAGGGTTTAGGGTTTAGGGTTTGTAGGGTGTAGAGTTTAGGTTTTAGTTTACCTGCAGAGATTAGGGTTTCGTGGTGCTCTTGCTACTTGCAGGCCGGCTTCTGGCTTTGGGTTTTGTGTGCATTTCTTTAGGGTTGTGTTTAGTGGAGCTTTGTTATGTTTGTGAACCCTACACCCTAAACCCTAAACCCTACACCCTAAACCCTAAACCCTCCTGGATTCATCTGGCGGGGAG
>CAJNIZ010006043.1:7320-18299 GCA_905231905.1 Symbiodinium pilosum
CGCACCCTGCGAGCCGGGGTTCTCTACTTTTTGATGTTGCCTCCATGTGAGCCTGCAAGCCAGGCTTGTCTAGCTTGGGAGGCATTTGTTGTATGGACGCCTTTTACTGCCCGCTTACTCGGATTTTGTATTTAGGGGTGGCAAGCAAGCAGGACGCCCAGATGCAGTGGGGAACATGTTTGGGTGTAATGAGGTGAGGTAAGGATTAGCAGTGATAGCAGCCATATCAGTGCTACCAGGCATATAGAATGGAGCGATGCTTTCATATGGGGGGCAGGAAGGGAGGGTGTAGTATTCAAGCAAAGGGCCCCGAATCTGCCGGATCTGTTTGCTGGGTCCTCACTGTGGCCTTATAGGGTTGTAAGGGTATACAATAGGTGCAATAGGCGTGCAAGGGCCCCAAGATCAAGGGCCCAAGGACAGACATTCACTTTACATTTGGAGATAGTACCTCTAAACGCCACACCCCCTTACGGTACCGCCATTCAGAATGCTAATCAGCACAACTCCAGCCATCTGAACCATGAACACTTAAACCACCAAACACAAACCCTCCCCCATCTCAGTGTGAGGAAGCGGTCACCGGATCCATAGCGCGACAGCAGGGCGCAGACAATGCCCAGCGGGCATTGGAGCAGGCAGGCACAGGGTTGGGGTTCGGTTAGGCTTCACGGTTTAAGGGATTTATGGTTTGGGGTTTAGGGTGAGCAGTGTTTTCATTGGGGATACTGTAGGGGTCAGGGGTTTTGGGGGTACCAGGGTCCGCAATATAGAGTCATATTACCTCGTCTCTCTTTGTGCTTCATCAAACGAATAGAAGTCTGGTTCAACCGGCCACTTACCGTTGCTGTCACTGCTATTATCATCAGTAGCGCTGCAATCATTCTCATGTTTTGACAGGGGGGCTGAAGGATTATAAGCCAGTCTAGGGCTTAGGGGTTGGGGTCCAGCATGCAGGTTTCGGGGTTGAAGTATAGGGATGTAGGCTTCAAACCCTAAACCCTAAACCCTAAACCTTCAGTGCTGCCCCCACCCAGTAACAGTCTATATTAGGGGTCCTATTAAGGGCTATATATACCCATTTTCAAATTATTATCCAACTGTTACTGAGGGGGGGCAGTACCCAACCTAAACCCCAGTTGATAATTGCGTAGTGCGAGGCTTTTCCTCATTCGCCCAAGCAGCCTTCCTGTCATTAGTGGGGAAGGCAAGGGTGGTCTTTTGGCCGGGGGATACAGGAAGCTATAAAAGGAAGGCAGTCCTTCCATCCCTACTCAAATGTGCCCCAGATCCCTGAGACCTCAACCCATGCCTACAAGCCCTGCACGCTCCCACCCCGAGCCCTCAACCCTAAAACTAGATCCGTGAGCCCCCTAAACGCTAAACCCTAAACCCAAACCCTAAACCCTAAACCCTAAACCCTCAACCCTAAGCCCTTTGCCCTGGACAGAAGCCGAGGTCTTTGGGTCTAGCTCCCAAATCAACCATCCAAAGCAGCCGTGGTCACACCAGCTTCCCAAAAAGGGGGCCCTACTATAGACCCCCAAAAATGTCAGAATCCTGATTATAGGGACCCCCTAATTTTTACAAGGCCCCATGGCTTCCAGCTGCCATGCCGCGGTTCAGGGTTCAGGGTTTAGGGTGTAGGGTTCAGGGTTTAGGGTTTAGGGTTCAAGGTTCAGGGTGTAGGGGTTCAGGGTTTAGGGCTTAGGGTTCAAGGTTTAGGGTTCAGGGCCTAGGGATTCGGCATCCAGCTTTAGAATTTGGAACTAGGGTTTAGGGATTTGGGTTTATCGCATAAGGCAAATTATTAGCTTCTTTCAGGGATGTTGTCGTGAGGGCTCTATTGCCTTTCCTGATGTAGAGTCGCATTTGCGCCCCTGTCCTTGAGAAGCATCTAGAAGACCTTAGAACGCTTCCATGAAGCATACTGTAATGGTTGTTTCAAAAGCCTGAATCCTGAAGCCCTAAACTCTAAGCCCAAAAAATTCAAATCCCAAGCACAAAAGCCTTCGACCAACAGACCCTACACCCCAAGCCCGAAAATCTAGAACTCTACACCCAAATCTTGAAACCCTTATACCTCCTAACCCTAAAACCTAAAACCCTAAACCCCCCCACCATGAAATCCTAGCACCGTAAATCCTCCTAAACCCTAAACCCTAGACCCTAAACCCTAAAACATAAACCCTAAACCCTAGCCCAAAAACTCTGACATCCTACCACCTTCATCCACATCAGGCGATGGAGAGGCGCGTCCCGGAGCACCTGATGAAAGTGCTGAAGGCCGGCGCAATTGGACCTTTTTGCGTCAGGTGCAGGGTTAGGGGATGAGGGTTGAGGGGATGAGGGTTTCGGGAGTAGGGTTTTAGGGTTCAAGGCTTTGGGTTAAGGGTTTAAGGGCCAGGGATTCAGTTTTGAAGGTATCAAGTTGAAGGTTTGGGGTTTAGAGCTCAGGGGCTTAAGGCTTAGGGGTTGAGGGCTTAGGGGTTCAGGGGATAAGGCTTTTTGTTTGGCTCCTTCCTATGATAGTTGAGGCCTCCTAGAAGATCACAATCCTTATCACGATATACGGTATACACTTCTCCGTGTGGCCTTGTGGTCTGATGGTGAGCATTACTTAGTTGTTGAATGTCGGCGCGCCTCGCCCCCAGCCTGTTTTGCGCATAGGTGAGCATTCCACTGCTGAGGCTCCGCACCGATCATCAGGACCCAAGAACCCTAATCGAAATGGCATCATGACTTCCTTTGCAGAACGAATTATTTGCCCCAAAAGACGCGTGCTATGTCTGCAGCTCCTCACGAGAGATTGGACCTTAATCCTTAACCCTACAGCACCGTCACTGTAGTTGAAACTGACCTTGAGGTTGCAGCAGTGTGTACTTGCAAGTGAGCTGACAGAAGGTCAATACGGCATCCTGCAAACGTAGGGTCCGAAACTCTAAGCCCTCTAGACCCTAAACCTCAAACCTAAACCCTAAAACTCAAAAATACACCCTAAGCCCTAAACCCCCTAAACTCTGAACCCTACATTCATCGGCTAATCAAGAGGGGTGGCCTCCGTAGAGGAAAGGGGAGTTGGAGAAAGTAGCACCATACTGGTGTGGGAGATAATCCTTACATGAGCCATAGTCAAACTCTTTAAACAGGGTTCTATAGGGGAGTACTGGAGGGGTTATTAAGGCGGATACTAGGAGTTTAGGTTCTGGTTCACATACTCTTTAATTAATGGGGACCCTTATAACTCCTACGTAATCTCTTTTTGGCTCTAGGGCCCCTAGGAAGTTTGCGTTTGAAAAGTGCTACTGCAGGACGTTCGGGACATCGAGTTTGACGACAAGACGCTGGTCTCAGAGGCCCACTTCAAGACTAGTGGGTTTGGGGTTTAGGGTTTAGGATTTAGCACAAACACGGGGTCTAGGGTTTGGGCCGCATGCCAGGTGATCCTTCGACTGCGGCTCCTTTTTATCCGGAATCATTGTTTGCGTTTGTGGTTGCTCGGACTAGCATTTGTAGTTATAGGGGTTATATTGGGGTTATCTGGGGATAAAGGAAAAGAAAATGGAAACTACTATAAAGGGTTATATGGGGCAGCATGAGATCGGATGGGGCGGAAGGCGTGCAGCTTGAAGTCCTTCGCTTTAGGGCTTAAGGATTTGGGATGCTGATAGTGGAGCAGGTGCAAACTAGGTTGGTAAATCCCAAGTAGGAGCCAAGTGAGATCCTATAGACTCGTATGGTTGCAATATAGAGAGCACTAGTGTTTCGCAACATGCCTAGCCCAAGTGAACCATGTATGGGACTTTCCTGTCAGAAGCTGCGTGGTATTGGGCGTCAAGGTTTAGGATTTAGGGGTGAAAGGGTTTTGTTAGTCAAGGCATTCTAGTTAGTCCAACCCCTCAAATTAGGATGCTATCATAGTCACATGATAATTTTAGGATACTTATTGTGCCATATGTGGGCCGGGGTAGCTCAAATCTCCTAATTGTCCCCGTTATTCGCTTCTGAGATCCGCTCAGAGCCGGCACATAAGGGGCCAACAAGTGGATGCATTGTCCCTTTACCTGTCCATATACTCCTACATACCCTAAACCCTAGCATGCTTCTCTATAACCGCTCTGCTTGCCGTTGGGGGGTTTAGATCTCTGTACCCACACCCTGAACCTTGTGAGGCGAGGATCGAACATAAAACACACGTAGACCCGAAACCCTATTGGTTAAACCCGAAACCCTAAACACTTTGCCCCACCCAGCCCTGAACCCTAAACACTGTCCCCCACCCAGCCCTAAACCCTAAAAAAGATCCCAAACACTAGTCTTTAGGAAGTTCCACGTTTGGAATCCCTTCAGGGGTTCCGGTCGGCCCCAAGGCCTTAAGATGAGAAAGTCCCCAGCAAGCTTTAAGAAAAGAGGCGACGGAGCTCCTGGAGATTCTTCAGGCAGTTCAGACGAAGGCGCCGGGGAAAATGGAGGGTCCACTTCAGAGTTTAGGGTTCCCATATTACTGGGTCATTGTTAGTTTTGGTTTTCGAGTCTTCGTATCTTCAACCCCAACCAAACAGACAATACACCAAACTTATTTGTTAGTCATTGCGTTCGGAAGCACGTGGACCAAAAGAACATGTGCTGGATGAGAACAAGATCAAAGTATGTGCGATGGGCCGCTTTTGGCGTCCCTGGGTCGCGGTTTAGGGTTGAGGGTTCTAATTGGGTTTAGGGATAATTAAGCAAATCAGTGTTTTGTTTATCCGAAACAACCAGCAAACAGATAAAACTACTCTAAATCCTAAACCCCTACAACCCTAAACCCCTAAAATACCCTAAGCCCTCCAACCCTAAACCACCTGAACCCTAAACCCTAAAAGTCAGATTCAGTACAAGGGGGATTCCGTACTGGCCCTTGTGGAGCTTGGGAAGCCTCAGTTGTGGATTAATGCTTTATGGTTAAGGGTTTAGGGTTTAAGAGTTAACGGCTTAGATTTAGGGTGGGTGGGTTTCAGGCTTGCAGCAGACGCGGCTTCCTATGTACTGGTCATAAGGGGATTTTTGCAGGATCTTGGAAATTCCAACTTAACGGCTCTTAGACGACTATAAGTTGACTCCCTTACTTGCCCATGTTCTTGCAGCTTAAAAAATCTTTACTTTTCTTTTTGCATGCTGTCAGTCGGTCGCATGCTAAAATCAAGGACGCTTCCAGGTGGGTAGTTACTGGTTTGGTAGCTGTGGATGAGGTCTATATTATGGATCGCCCCGTTACCCTAATGCGAGCCTTAAATACATGAGAGGGGGGGTACCCGCCTGATAGCTACCTCCCTGCGGGTGTCCTTGACTAAAATGTTGACTACAGTGCTCAACAGTTGTAAGCCCTAAACCTTCAATAGTACTTTCCATTTTCTGTTCCATTCCCTAAGCCCTAAGCCCTCGAACCCTAAACCCTCACCCATAAATTCTAAACCTAAACCCCTAAACCAGAAACCCCTAACTGTAGCTTACAACCAGCAGGTCGGAGAAGCCATGCTCTCGCGGGACCCGGAGCATTTGCAGCGAGTGCTCGCAGAAGCGCACAAGGTGCATAATGTGGCAGCCGGACTAACTACCAATGTTATTCTGTCACAGTCCTACACAACTAAGTATAGTATCGTAGGCCACGAAACCCACTGTTGAAATCAACTAGGCCTTTACGCTATTTTCGAGCACATTGGAGGCAGCAACTGTAAAACATGGGCATCCTCTTTGGACTGGTAAGTATTTTGTATGAGTACTCATATGCTTATTCGGATCCTGGCAGTACTACTCACTATATCATCCCTATAATTGTTCAGAAGGTCCATTCCCCCATTCCTGAGGAAGCACTTGGGCGGGTGGGATATCCCAAAGATCTCCTTCATACGGCTGTGGCACTGGCATGAAGATGATCCCTGTTTTCGGATTTCTTTCAGAAGTTTCTGCTGCAAGACTCCTGCACCACTCAGATAGTCCCCACACATCTGTAGAATGCATGAGAGTCCCGCTTTTTGAGAACGTTGGCAGCCTGATCCCCAAACTTGTCGGCACGAAGCTCGGAAATGGCATCATCCCGTTCCGGGAAGAGAGGTTCCCACAGTATAGGTTTACATGTAGGTTTTAGGTTATGGGTATGGGGTTTAGGCTGAAAGGTCGGCCCTGAACCCTACACGCTGAAGTCGAAGACTCCCTGCTTCGTTATACTCATCATATTTGTGGTACGAGGCATGAAGTACTTTAAACCATACAGCCTAGTGTAGCTGGGCAGTCACCATAGCACACGGCGGTCCGTCAACCAGGTGTCGCTTCCGGGATTGGAGAAGGCAGGGAAATCTGGGGTTAGGGTTTAGGGTTTAGGGTGGGTGGCTGGGCCCCGAGTGCATAATAATATGGGGTACCCCCCGAAATGACCACGACATTGA
Organism: Symbiodinium pilosum; assembly: GCA_905231905.1. Classification (NCBI taxonomy): domain Eukaryota; class Dinophyceae; order Suessiales; family Symbiodiniaceae; genus Symbiodinium; species Symbiodinium pilosum. Next base: position 13,746 of record CAJNIZ010006043.1, read on the forward strand.
CAACCTACCATCTAGAATAAGACTCCGTGCCGGAAATATAGCTCCATGCACGAGAGTCCTCATAAAGAGGTCTTGCAGGGTTTTCCGTGCCGGCTTTGCAGAAAGGATCTAGGGTTTAGGGTTCACTGAGTCTGAGAAGCTTCGGATTATGAAGTACGGTAAGAGGGAAGATCCTTTTTGAACCTCGCTGGCTTCTCTACAGTTTTATAGTCCTACCCTTACGCAGATAAAATATGGGGTATGGGGATCTTATGATATATCTACTTAAGGGGGACTAGAGGGTTTAGGATTTACGCCTAAGTTTCTTCCTTTAAGCTTGTCTTGTCCTAATCCTGGCCTTCTCGGCAAATCTCCCTCGCCCGAGCCTCTTCTACCTATCATGTCATATGCGCATGTCCTCTCTCCAAGGATCCCAATAAAAACATAAGGAATATTTATGGGGAGGCTGGGGGAGCAGCGGGAGGCCTTGAGTCAGGAATAGGAAGACTTTATTTCAAAGAGGAACAACTTTTTCAGAACCGGCTCGGTTGATGTCTTCCCAGGTTTGAGCAGCATCCATGTAAGCTATGACTCTCTGCAACTTGTGCTGTGTTCCAAACCTCAAGCCCTCTAAACCCTAAACCCCCCAAACCGTGTGGCAGAGGCAGAAGCCCTTCTGGACCACCTCCAGACGGTGTGCAAGAACCTCGACACTGCGAAGCCCCGCCGACGAGTTGCATGCAATGTAGAAGGTTGAATACTTACAATATTGTGGTCACAGGTTCCCTGTATAACTGGTACATAGGTTTAGGGTTTAGGGTGGTAGACCTCAACGTGGTATTGGCAAGTATTCAGGCCTTTACATTGGAAAGCTTCCTGGCGTGCCTGCTATGACTCATGGCATCCCAGCTCAGGCTATGGTACCTGCATGCTCACAATGCTCTTCTCTTACAACTCCTGCTCCTAGTTTTAGGTGAGTAATGTTTCACATGGCCCTAAACCCAAACCGTAAACCCTAAACCCTAGCTCTAAAACCTGAAGCCGTCAAAGTAAACTTTGCAATTCGTAGTAGTTGCTTTCACTTCCATTGCAACTCCCTGCATCCGCTTAGACCGCCCCAAGGCCCCTCATTTTGGCCGATGTCCTGAAATTCCAAAATGACGCCCCCAAACCTTTTTTCACTGCAAGTAGTGCTATTTGGGGGATATATAGGGACTAGCTCGAGGTTATTTGCAGGATATATAGGGCTTCTTTGCTTTCCCCACGCCGTGCGGCAGGGGCATTGATGCTCTTCGAGCCGCACTTCGCGATGGCCATGAGGCCCTTTCTGAGTTCGAGGTTTAGGGTTTAGGGTTGAGGGGATACGGGGATTGATCTAGCGGTTTCGGGTTTAGGGAAAGAATTTGGAGTTCCTGTAGGTCTATAGTGACGGTCTATTGTCTCAATGCTCATTTTCGGAACGGGAACTTTGATCAAGTACCATATATGGAGATGTAGAGGGATGTATAAGGGTACCCACCGTTCCCTTGTTTTAAAGGGGTAGTAGCCATGTGGAAGGTTTGAGCTTTCTTCTGCTTGGACCACTTAGGTTAGGGCCCCACCCAGCAAAAGAGGGTTTAGGGTTTGAGTTTTGACGTTTAGGGACACAGATGAAATTATAGGACCTGCATATGATTACCATTCTCCTTCATGGTCACAAGCAGCCCGAAACCTTATCCCTAGACACCAAAGCCTAAGCCATAACACCTACACCCCCGCCCTAAGCCCTCAAACCCCACAACCGAAACCCTGAACTCTACACCCTACGTAATCCCTAACCGTTCAACACCAAACTCCAAACCTTAAACCAATATGTTTTTTCCCTAAATAGGGAGACCCCAATATGGACCTCCAACACATTACAGTCCTTATTATAGAACCCCCCCCCAAAAAGGTACCCCTACTTTGGGAAGCTACCAGTATTAAGTTCCCTATAATAATAGGGATCCAAAAACGGACCACAACTTTGAGAACCACCCATGTGGTAGCTTCCCAAGAAAGCCTAGGCTCGTCTTCCAGCTGGCCTACTCCAGCGGGCTGTGCAACGCCTTGGCACTCGCGAGGCCCTGCGTAGGGAGTATATAGGGGCTACATAGCGGTTATATAGGGGCTATATAGGGTATATAGGTGCTATACAGGGATGATATTGGGGTTATTTGGGTCATATTGGGGTTCTATAAGGTTATGCAGGTTTTTGGATGGAGGGCCCAGGGTTCGGGCGTTGGGGTCCAGATGATTTTAGGCTGTATTGTAGAGGCTAGAGGTTAAGGCTTCAGAGGTTTAGGTGCTTGGGCTTTCGAGGTTTGGGGGTGAGCTTATAGTCCCCCTTAAGTAGATAATGGAAAAGAACATGGACACTACCATTGGGTGATATTGGGGGTATATTGAGATGATTTAGGGTTTGACCCCTTAAGTAGATGGAATATGGCTTTGGGTACATTATAATAAGATCCCCATCTCTACCCCATATTCTATCCACTTAAGGGGGACGATAGGCCATTCGGGACTATTGGGACCCGTCTAGGGAGTTTGGGCCCTTGACCGACAAACCCTAAGCCTTGAGCACCAGAAACACCGACTCTAGACCTCAAACCCTAGGGTCTAGGGCTTAGGGTTTAGGGTTGAGGGCTTAGGGTTTGGGCTTAGGGTTTGGGGTTTAGGGCTTAGGGTTTAGGGTTTAGGGCTTAGGGTTAGGGTTTAAGGTTCAGGGTTTAGGGCTTAGGGGCTAAACCCCAAGATTCTCAACAAAATAATCTCAAGTTCCTCTTTCCAGGCCGCACAGCAGGGCCTGCAGATGGCGATGGAGGCAAGGCTCGTCTCAAAAAGCTTCCCCAAGATTTTTAGGGCTTAGGTTAACAGGGATTATATAGGGGTAGTATTGGGGTTATATAGGGATAATGGAAAAGAAAATGGATACTACTGTAATGGCTTTAGGGTTTAGGGTTTAGGTTTTGGGTTGGGTACTGCCCCCACCCAGTAACAGTCTATATTAGGGGTCCTATTAAGGGCTATATATACCCATATTAACATTATCATCCAACTGTTACTGAGGGCGGTTAAGGGACCCATCATTTCAGATGTTTGTCGGGGTTTACAGGGATATATACGGTCTAGGACTTTCTGGGTCATTCTTGTGCAATTCTAAATTCTTATCTTTCGTTCGCTGAGGAACCAGTGGGCTTTGGCAATCCCAAACCCCCAAATTAGGACCCGTAGCATGGCCAAATGATTGCCATAGAATCCGTATTCCGGCGGCCTATTATCAAAAGGGATACCCTGGAGGAGTTTCAGGACTAAACCCTAAACTCAGGGTTGTAAGAGGTTTCGAGAGGCCGCAACTGAACCTGCTAATCAGTCGACGGAGATATCCTCCCCCAGACTTACATAGAACCCCAACAAGGGCTCTACACGGACGACTGCTCTTCTTAAAAGGGAGGCTAGAGTTTTTTAAATGTTCGATTTGGGAAGGACAGAGTGAAGCTGGGCGTGCGCATCAATTTCCCTCACCCGAGCCCCTAAACCCTAAACCCTAAACCCTAAACCCTAATCCGTATGAGCTTCATCCCAGACAGCTGCCAATCGTCTAATCCTTCCCTTCCTTGTCATGAAACCCCCACCCCTCTGAAGATTAGATGGTGCCCTTGATATATCCCCTTCCTAACATGTAATCTAATATTGTCATATTTCGGAGTTTTATCGTTGGGAGGCGGGTAGGGCTTATCATTAATTGATATGATTGGATTGCTGTAAAAGGATTTAAAGTAAGTTGCTATGATAAGGAACCCCACTATTTACTATATAGCCACATTATGATAACTTACTTTAAGTTCCTTAACAGACACCAGACTATTCAAGTGAGAGCACTACTTCGCCGGTTGGCCAACCCTAAGCCCTAAACTCCTAAACCCCAAACCCTACATCCTAAACCCTGAACCCTAAATCCCAAACCTTATTGTAAGCCCTATATTCCGAAGCCTAAGCCCGAAATCCTAGACCCTAAATCCTAAACCCTAAATCCTAAGCCCTAAAACTTAAGCCCTAAGCCCTAAACCCGAGGCTGCTCGAGTGCCGGTTCTCCGTGCCGCGCTGGACACAGCAAAGGACATGCACCTACCTTCGGAGGAAGCAGCACGGCGCGGCCCTGAAAGTCCAAGTATAGGGTTGGGGGCGTGCGAAGCTGCGGGGTTTCGAGTTTCGAGGTTGCGGCGTGAGATTTTCAAAGACGACTACCTAAACCCCAGAAGTAGGTAAAATAATTGCCCTAAACCCTCTAAAAATAGCCATAAAGGCAATTATTTTACATACTTTTGGGGTCCAGGTAGCTTTTTTTTCATGCGCAGAGGTCCCTGCTGGAGGCTATCACGCACTCCGAGAACCTTTTGCAGGCGGGCTACGGAAGAAACCTGAAAAAGTAGGGTTGCTGTTAAGGAACTTAAATTAAGTTACCATAATGGGTTTAGGGTTTAGGGTTACCATAATGGGTATATAATGGAGAATCAAATGGAAAATAAAATGGAAAATGAAATGGAAACTGTG
>CAJNIZ010006044.1:0-13032 GCA_905231905.1 Symbiodinium pilosum
TCATCATAATAAGATCCCCATATTTCCCATATTCTACCTACTTAAGGTGGACCCAAAGCCCTAAACCCTAAATAGTAGTTTCCATTTTCTTTTCCATTATCCCTATATAACCCCAATATAACCCCCATATTCTATCTACTTAAGAGGGACTATAGACTCTAGGCCATGTTGACGCAGTTGAGGAAACTCCTGCAGCCCTTGCAAGAGCAGCTGCAGAAGGAGCGCCTGACCAGACAACGACTGGCTTTGTCACTCAGTAGCCTTTGAAAAGATCTTAGGGTTTAGGGTTTAGGGCCTAAACCTTAAATTCTAGGGTTGTGGGCTCAGAATTTAGTATGCCGGGCTCAGCGTTGGGGATCTAGAGCTTCAAAGTGTTAGTATTTAGGGTTTATCGTCGAGGATGTAGGGCTTAGTGTTTAGGAGTAAGGGTTTAGGATTTGGGATCTGGGGATTTAGGGTCTAGGATGTGGGGTTGAGGTTATTGATCTAGAGTGTCATTTTTGTGAGTAGTGACGTCTAAAACATTGTCATCAAATTGTCCTTGGCCCTAAGGGTCCAAGTACCTAATAATCATGTACTTACCCAAAACCTGTACTATAATCATTATTACCCAAAGCCAAAGTACCGAAGTGTGGGGTACTTGGACCCACTGGGTAGTATGCCGTATGCACCCTAAACCACCCTGTTTTTGGGAGGGTTCCTAGGCAGATCTAGGGGACCTGTATGGCCTCAAAGTGGTACCTTACCCAAAGGGTCCATGTACGCAATAATTGGGTACCGTTTAAGGGGGAGATATAGGGGTATATAGGGTGTAGGGTTTAGGGTCCGAGTACCCAATAATTTGGTATTTGGGTTTTGGGTAGTAGTAATTCTACTACAGGTTTTGGGGGAGCACATGAATATTGAGTACTTGGACCCTTAGGGTTAGGTGGTCCTATTACTTTTGATCCTTTTTGCTCCTACAGAAAGGCATTGGCAGATGTTCGAGGTCAAGGGGTTAGGGTCTACCCGTGATCTCAAACGCTACAGCTTCTCGTGGAAACCACTCTAGAGGGGTTTCTGAAAGCAGGGCTGCATGTGTGAAAAGGCCAAAGTTGATTTCCGCATGATAGCCACCGTAACGCTGCCAATGCGGAAAATGTCAGAAGTTGTCGAATGACAGAGACAGGAGGGAGGAATGACAAAGTCGGTGTCAAAGAACCATGCCTGGGTCATTACTGACAGACGCTGCGCATGGAAGGGTAACACCCGGAAACCTGAACCCTAAACCTTAGCCTAATGAGCCAGATGTGTTTGAGTGGCTTGCGAACCCATTGGCTTGACTTTTCAAGTCTTGTACTGGGAGTTTGCTGAAAGCACCTGCGCCCAGTACTTTGCTCGGCCAAAGTCAAACTCTCCGGCCTCAGACTTTCACATCATGGAGGTCCAAAGATTTGAAACCAAAGAAAGGTGTAATTGTTGGGTGTGGTACTCCCATGCTAGTTGTAGTGGACTGCATTGTGGGCAGTTTGATCAATCCCAAGGCTTAGAACTGTATTATATTATACCCAAAGCTGTATTCCATCTACTTAAAGAACCCCTAAACCCTAAACCGTAAACCTTATTCTATCTACAAGGACCCAAATAATAGGGTTTAGGGTTTAGGGTCCAAAGACCCAAATAACAGGTCTTTAGGGTTTGGTTTATTGTTTTGGGGTTTAGGGTCCTAGGACCCAAATAATAGGGTTTTAGGGCCCAAATACTATGATACTAATGGTATTGGGGACCTGAAACCCTTTCCATGGATATGACTGAAGTATTGCAGAGGGGTAATGGCGCCAGTGCCGCGCTGGTTTTGCGCTAGTGGTTTGTTCGCAACTTTGCATCTGCCCGCCGATAGCCAGTGCGCCTGTAAGCGGATACGGGGCTTGACGTTCAGAGTCCAGAGTTGTGGCGTCCTGCAAGGGGGGACCCCAATAATTATAGACCCTAAAATACTATAGTCCTTATCACTCCCAGAAAGGTACCCCCAATCTTGGGAATCCCCCATATCCCAATCCCAAAAGGGGGAGCTCCAAGACAAATGCTGGATGCAAGGCTGAAGGTGAAGCCTTCCAACAGTTTTTTACAAACCCTGTGGACCTCCCCAATGCAGACCCCTGATTAATAAACCCCCCTCCCCTTTTTATAATAGGGATCCTAATATGAAGGCCCTCAAAAGGAGGGGGTTCATTAATCATGGGTCTACATTATGTCCAAACATCTAAAGCCAAGGCAGGCTCTCAGGCCCTTCCCTTCATATGCACGCGGCCTAGGGTACTGTAGACCCCGGATTAATAAACCCCCTCCTTGTAAGGGCCCTTAATAATAGGATCCCTATTAGTATTACCAATATTAAGGGCAGGACGGATCTGGGGTACCGGCTTTATATCCTTCAATTATGGCCGTTCGCGCCGTAGCCTCTTTTTTTGAGGCTGTCATGGCTAGAAGTAGGGTTTAGAGTTTAAAGGGTTTAGGCTTAGGGTTTAGGGTCAATGTAGAAGGAAGGAACAGGGCTCCAGATAACAGGTGACTGGGCTTACAACATCCTGAGGCCCAGAACCAACAACCCTGCATGCCAAGAATCCAATCCAAAACCTTAAATCCCACTAAGTATTTGGAGGGTCGCAGAGACTCAGCAGGTACATCTAGAACCATTATTAGCCGCGAAACAACCACGGCTATCACCATTCTCAACCTACTCAGTAAGTCCCTCTGACCTAAACTTTAAAACCCAATTGATTGACTTACGAACCCTAAACCCTAAAGCCTTGAAGTCCTGGAGCCTTTCCTGGTGTTGCGACCCCGAAGTGGGCTTCGCGCGTGTACAACCTGTCAAGCTGGCGGGCAAAAGCTGAGCTTGGGGCTTCATGTTTTTTTTTAGTGGATACACACGATCCTATAAGCATGTGAGCCATAATCTACCTCCTTGAAGAGGGTTATATGAGGGATTATATGGGGCACCACTATAGGGTATAAAGGGGGATGCTAGGAGTTTAGACCATGGCTCATGTAGCCCTAAGGGTCCAAGGACCCAAATAATAGAGTTTTAGGGCTCCAATACTATGAAATTAATGGTATTTGGGCCCTAAAACCCTTTTATTTTGGTCCTTGGACCCTTAGGGTAGAGTTTAGGTTTAGGCTTCAGGGTTCAACGCTCAGGCGCAGGCCTCAGGTGTAGGGACTTGGGTTCCGTAAGTTCAGAGTGCAAGGCTTAAGGTTGAAAAGTTCTGGGTATCCGTTTTGGGCTTCCGTTTTTGGTTTCTTGAAATTTAGGGCTTGGGCCCGCATACGGCTCCGGGTGGCCATGGCATTTCATGCTTGCATTTGAGGAACCCCAAAAGGCTAAACCTGAACCCCAAATGCTAAACTTCCGATACAACAAGCTGTAAAATCAACAACTTGAAACCCAACCCTAAACCCTAAAGCCCAAACCCTCTCCCTAAACCCTAAACCAAAAAAAGCCAATCCCTAAACCCCAAATCCCTAAGCCCTAAACCCACATCCTAAAACCCTGAAGCCTTGGAGGCTGCAGCTATACCGCTCACTGCTGACTGGTCAGCTCCTGAGATGTAGGTTTTAAGGGTTTAGGGGTTAGGGTTGAGGGATTAGGGTTTCAGGGTTTTTCTGGTTCAGGGCTTAAGGGTTTGGGGATATCGTAAGGGTTATACAGGGATTATAACGGCTGTCAGAAAGTCCGGTGCCGCAGACTGGGCCGTGCAAATGGCCAAAAATGCAATGAGACATTATGCGACACATGTGACGGTCGACTTCAAAGCCACGTTTCGAAGCGCGCACCGTCATGTAGTTGCGGCTCCGGCAACCTATGGTCTTGCATGCTACCGCTGGTTCTTGAAAGAGGCACTTGGATTGAAGCCAGTCGACAACATCCTTGTTGCACAGGTCGAAGCAAGAGTCAAAATTAGGCTGTCAAGCTCTGCCTCTGGGGATTTGTCCGAGTCAGCTCCACGAGGCATTCCTTGGGCTGGCACCTTCGGCCACATACATCGGCGGCGTCATTGCCAGCCTCACCCGGAGAATGCTGCACCTTTGAAGCCGCCCGCTGGTCGACAGCTGTATGACACCTTGGTGTATTGACGGGTTACATCGGGTACTGTTCTTACTAAACGTTCTGCATGACCTTAGTATACTGTAGCACCACAATTCCCAAGGTTAAAGGTATTTATTGTCATACAAGATTCTAAACCCCCAGCCCCATACCCTAAACCCGACGCCCTAAACCCTAAACCCTGAAGCAACTGAGGGTTTAGACCTGGGGGTGTGGGGCCAAGGGTCTACGTCAGGTGGATGTGGGTGTGTAGCTCCTCGATTTACTGGCTTAGGATGTGGGGTTAGGGTTTAAGCCCTAGCCCCTACACCAGGGATTTAGAGCTTAGGGCCCAGGGAATCACTAATTTTCTAATCAGGGATATTACTTCTCTCTGGAATTGCGGACTAGATTCTGTTATCTTTTAGGTTTTAGGGGTATCGTATTTTCTAAGAACTACGTAGTCTTGCGTGGTACGAAATCAATGAAAAACAATACACACGTCAAGAAATGGAGAATCAATGGGAGATGATTGCAAACGCTGGGTTGCGCATGAGGTTATACTGGCAGTGAGGTTATACTGGCAGTTGGCATAGCCACTTGGGTTGCGTCGAAAGGAACATCTTGTGGGATTTCGGACTTTGAACTTAGGCTTGTCAAGTTCAAAGCCCGGGAAAGTGGCACCTATGAGGGCTTGCATTTCTATCATGGTCATAAACCCTAAACCCCAAACCCATAACTTGGTGCTAGGACGCCTGGCTTTCTCAAGGTTGGGGAATGAGGGATCAGAGCTTCAGGTTGAGGGCCGCAGAAGTGTCTCAACCGCAGATCACACATGAGCTATAGTCTAAANNGCTTATAAAGGGGGATACCAGGAGTTTAGACAATAGCTCACATGTTCTCTGGGGCCATACTGGGAGACCTTCCTGGTGTAAGCCGGTTGCGGTGAAAACGGTTTAGGGGTTTAGGGTTTATAGGGTCTTAATTATTTGTGCATTTAGATGTTTTTGGACTCTGATGGCTTTGCTGCAGGATTCCACGAGACACATGCATGAGAGTTTAGTGCAAAAGTCCAGCAACTAGTTACGTGATTGTTTGCGGAGAAGACCTCATGCAGCGGAGTGGCAGCCATGCCCTAAACCCGAAACCCTATAAGCCCCAAACCCCAAACCACGATTATGCGGCCAAGGCTTGACTGTGGATAGGGTTAACGGTACCTACCAACACCAGCAACGACAAAGATCTTTGTGCTGTGGCAAAGAACTCATGTTTCCAGCCTTGATCTTCGTAGAATTTGTTCATTGCTTGTTTTTGTAGTCTCCATACTTGTGGCATGCCTGAACCTCAAATTGAGATCTGCGAGTAGAACATGACCTTAAACCCTGACATACGATCTGAATGACCTACCTACACATTATTTAAGCCGCAGATCCTATACCCCAGGTGCTAAGCCCCAAGCCCTTGAATCCTATACCTAAAATCGCGCATCCAAATCCTACGTCCTAAGCCGTAAACCCTGACTGTAAAGCCCTTTATGCACCATCCTAAACCCTAAACCCTAAACTCCCAAACTGCGCAGAGGCCGTTTGCGCAGAGAGCGCCGTCCGGCGCGAACCAATGATGCAGCGTTGGCCTTGGAAGCTCACAGGGCAGCTGCTGTGGGTTTGGGGGTTAGGGCTTAGGGTTAAGGGTGTAAGGTTTAGGGTGTACGGTTTAGGGTTAGGGTTTAGGGTGTAAGGTTTACGGTTTAGGGTGTAGTTTTTTCTCTTCTTTCATTTACGGTTTAGGGCTTAAGGTGTATGGTTTATAGGGTTGAGGGGTTTTGGGGGTTAGGGTGTAGCGTTTAGGCAGGACTAAACAACTAAGTTCGCGTTTGGGGTGTAGGGTCTACGGTCAGGCAACTTAGTAAGTAGGTTGAGAATGGGGGTAAGTGCGGTCATTCTTCTGCTTGTGCGGGCTGTATGTATACTTGCTTTAGTCGTCCTGACCCTTTGGGTGGGTGCGCTTAAGAGTTTGCTAGGGCTTAAGACTTGCGGTTCAACGGTTAGAGGGAGGCTCACGAAGCAGGTAGCGGTAGATGGGCGAAATGTTCCGTGACTCAGCCTGGCTGAGCTCAGGTGTCGTGAAAAAGCGTGTTTTGCTTATCCCAACCCTACCAAACAAGAGCGCCCTATGAGCATCCGATGACACCAATTGCTTAAGGGCCTTCATGATAGTGGCTAGGGTTCATCAAAGTTCCTCTCAGGATTAAAGTCACTGTCAAGATGGGTTACCAGTGGCTGACATAAGGGTCCCTTGGTTAGTCTAGTATAGTCCCGAATATGTCCCTCCCCAAGGATGCCCAGGTCCATCAACTACATTAGGAATGGTGATTGTAGATCAATGTCGAAGAAGTTCCGTGCCGACCTTGATGAGTCTGGGCCGGGTCCAGGACGGTAAGGTTATGAGCAGGTAGGGTGTAGGGTTCAGGGTTAGGGAGGGTTATAAGTCCCATAAGTTATAGTTACGGGGCTTACAAGTCTAGCTATGTAGCCTGGGGCCACCACCCCGTAATTGAACCCTACCTAGCATAGCCACTGTATCCTTCAACAAGGTAATGTACCGAATGCATCGGCATCTTGGCCTGTTTTGAAGGGTCTACTTGGAGGGTCAGGCAGACTTAGTAAGTAGGTTTTATTAATAACCCGTATAAAGCCTAGATATCCCCACTATCAGCTTACTAACTAAGTCACGTTGACCCCAAAAGTAGGATGTTCCCCAAACCCTGTTACCTAACCCTAAACCTTAAGACCTTGAAGCCTTGAAGAGCTCCTGCCACTAGTTGGGGAAGTCGCCCAAAATTAGGGTGAGGCAGGTCCTTGTGTGAGCCATGGTCTAAACTCCTCAAAGGAGGTTTTATAGGGGACTACTACAGGCCATATTAAGGGCGATACTAGGACTTTAGACTATGGCTCATGTTGTGCTTCTTATGATCATACCAGTCCAAACATAGGTTTCCCCATTTTGGGAAGGGTGAGTTGGGCATAAGCCCATGTGCCAAAGCTGTTATCCTCCTCGCGTTGAGGTTTCCTGTGCCCATTGCAAGCAAACCCAAGACGTGAAGAGGACGTCTGGCTTACCTGCGGTTTCGAAGGAATGAAGGAATGCATCCTTGTAGTAGTCCGATATAAGCCCCATCAGCTGTAGTAGTCTCTACATGAACCCAATACAATGGCATACTAGTTACCATTGTCCTTCACTCCCTGGTAACCAGATGTAAATTGAAAGCTGTCTGCCGACCACCACAGTATCGATGCATCGACTGCACCGAAGGGCAAGGAATGTGGTCCGGTGTAGCGTTTGGGTCTAGAGCCTAGGGGTTAGGGTGCTGGGTTTCAGGGAATGCAACGCATGAGGTCCTTAAAGCGAATGCAAGGCGCTTACAGCACTTTGAACCCCTTTTTTTTACACTCTAACTGCGGGAAATAACAAAAACTACGCTGCGTAATGCACAATCAGGATCAGCCAGCATATTCTTACAGGGTCGCCTAGGGGGTTCTCTTATTACTGTTATACGCCTGTTCCTCCTCCTGCTATATGATTATTACCATTACCCTACACCCTACCCCCGAAAGCCCAAGCTTGCAGCGTGCCTGACGCTAAGGAAGCCTATAGCCCCGCTTAACTAGATAGAACATTGGGTATATAGGGATCTTGTTCTCATTTACCCAAAGCCATATTCAATCTTTTTAGGGGGGACTATAGTCCCAGTTCTATTTTTATGCAAGTACATCTCCTGCTACTATTTCTGTTACTCTTGCCCGTTTCCCTAAACACGGAATCTGAGCTAGTACTATTCCTGCTACCTCTACTGTTGTTCCCCTTCTATCACCTTTACTATTTTGGTGCGGCCAAAGCCCAAAACCCCTTCACCTTAACCCAAAACGTTCAAAACCCTCAAAGCCCTGAACTTCCTGAAACCTTAAATCCCTAAACCCTATAATCCCTAAGCCCTAAAGCCTACACCCTAAACCCGAAGCCCTAAACCCTAAGCCCTAAGCCCTAAGCTCTAAACCCTAAACCCTAAACCCCAAAGTAGGCCGGGCTTCGGGATCTCCTTCGCCGTGCCGCGCCGCAGCTGGCCACCAGCGCTTTGCCGCACCAGGCCTTGGAGTAAATGAGGAGTTACAGTTAAGGGTGTAGGGATAAACGATTAACAGGGTTTGGGGTTTAGGGTATGGGGTTTAGGGTTTATTAGGGTTTAAAGTTAAGGGTTGACAGTTCAGGGTTTACAGTTAAGGGTTTAGGGTTAAAGGTTTAAGGGTTTTAGGGTTGAGAGTTACACTTTAGGGTTAAGGGCTTAGGGTTAAGGGTTGAGGGCTTGTGGTTTAGGACCAGATCTTGGACTGGGTTGCTGTGTTTGGGACCTTCAAGTTACCATATGGGTATATAAGGCTTAGGATTTAGGGCTTAGGGTTCAGGGTTTAAGTTGCCATATTATGGCTCTATAGAAAATGAAAACGGGGGTTCCTTGCTGTACCAACTTAATTTGAGTTCCTTAACAGCTACAGAGTCGATGTAGGGATTATGGGTTGTCCATCGGATACAGGACGAGGTACCCAGAAAGGGACTTTAGGCAGCATTGAGTTTGAATTGCCTTGGACCCTAAACCCTAAACCACACGGCAACTGCTCCATCTTATTCCTTAGCTTGCTCGCAAGGGTGTAGGGCAGACATATCTGACATCCTAAGTTGTGTTTGGAGTTTTCGGAAGTTTAGGAAGTTTATGGACGTATGTTAGGAATGAGTCTTCAAGACGTGACATTGAGAAGCCCGCCTAGACACCAGCAACCCTGCAACTGTCCACCCCGCTCGCAACCGCAAGTCCTTACTTGCATAACATCACCAGACATTGGGCCCAAAATTGGCCTTCTCAAGGTACATGAACCCTTCGGGAAAGGGTTGCAGGAACAGACAATTTCTGGCTTTGTAAACAAAAAATGCAATCGGATTGGTCTTGGGCACCTGCAAACATCATGGTAGGGCCCATTGATTGGTTCAAGGCCACATGACTGATGGTGTTACAGGGTGGTCCCTAGTGTTGAAGATATCAAAAATGACAGCACAAATCCCTGTATTATGGGTACAGTGGTTAATCTAGGCAAACCCCTAAACCCTTAAACAATTGTGGATGCTTAGGCCCTGGGGTGGTTTTTTCAGACCTACAGTAAAATCAAATGCTATGCTTAATTACTGCACTGGGAGAGTGGGGGAGTGGATCCTGATGTATTGTTCTAATGTAATCTCCATGACCGTTCCTATATTAACTCCCCGACTCCACCTTTAGCACCGTTCAGTATGTTCAGACTTCGACTGTTTTCGTACCACCTGAAACTTTCGCTGCGCCGAGGAGCTGATACGACAGCTTGGCCACTGGATCACTGTTGAAAACGATTTAGGGTTTAGGGTTTAGGGGGGCCATCAGGATCGGGCGCTCATGTTCTTTCATTGGGCAGGGGAAAGTCTGTAATTTGCAGATAGTTGTGTTGTTCAGCTCATGCTTGGTCTTGTATTACTATAGGGCTGCCTAAACCACTTGTATGGCTGGTGCCCAGCCTTCATTCTTACGCTGCTTGGACTTCAGCATTAGCATGTTTGGCATACAGGATAGTCAGAAAGCGTATGCGCAAAAACAGCCCTAAACCCTAAAGCAGCTGGTACCTCGCAGGAGGACTCCGACAACACTGTTCGCATTATGCAATAGAGCCCCGCTCAGGTAGATAAAATGTAGCAAGTCCATATTCCATCTGCTTAAAAAAGACCATAACCCCTCGGTCCAACAATCTAACACTCGCCAGGAGTGTATTTCCTGTACACCTAAACAGTGCCACGTTGGGAAGTCGCTCGGAAATCTCTACGAAAGTCCTATAGGACCTGCTTGAGGCACACGGCTCGCAGTTTTGGCTTCAGAGTTTAGAGCTTGGTGATTGCAAGCTGCCAGCATTCCACGCAGCCTCCCCTTCGATCCCTATCCTACCAGCACTACCTGGACTCTCCGCTGTAATGCGCTTCGGGTTTCTGACAAGAATCCTTACCCAAACCCATACCAATCGCAACACGGAAGCACTTACTTCGGGTTAATATCGCCCGGCCCAGGCAAGGCAATGAGGGCGGAAGCCGCGCTTAACTGGCTTCCGTCGCTTGGCTGTTGTTGGCCTTGTGTTAGCTGGGAAGGAAGGAATGGCAAAGAAAATTGAAACTACTATGATGGGTCGCATATGACCTGCTACAAGGATTCGTTCCTTCATTTCTAGCTACCCAGGGGCAGCTTTTGGTGGGTTCAGAGTGCCAGGCTTCAGGGCTTTGGTCATGGGTTTCCTTACTACCCCTCTCTATACTGCCCCCGCTAGGTTTCCCCCTTAATGAAAGTTATTCAGGGAGAATTGGTCTTAACTAAGGTTAATTCAGGGGGAACCTAGGGGAGGTAGTACAGGGGTGGGGGTAGAGGGAAATCCATGATTTGGGGGCCATTGAATGTTGGGAGTGCTTATGCTGGAGGGACCGAGTGGTTTAGGTATGAAAGCAGCGATTTTACCGGGTCGGATTCAAGGTTTACATTGTATTGAGTGTGCAAGGTTGGCTTGCACACTCCAAGTTGCTTTTTGAGTGGAATTTGGTATGAGTGTTTGATGAGGTCCGTATGGGAGGGAAGGCTTGGGCTTACCATAGGTAACCGAGACTGCAGAAAAAAACAAAGGGGGAACAACACCAAGCTATTGGAGAGGCTTTAGGGTTTAGGGTTAAGGGTACATCTTGGGTCATGTCCTCTTACAATAATGGTCCTTAAAGTGGCCTTATCAAGGGGGGTAGTGGAACTCTCTATTATTACCGGTTGTTTTGGTGAGTGGCACTGTAAGCGGGAACCCTAAACCCTAAACCTCCACAAACCCTAAACCCTAAACACCCATAACTAAGCTTTAAACCGTAAAGCGTAAACCCTAAACCCGGAACCCTAAACCCCAAACTCTAGACCGCCAGTTATCAGCAGGTACTAGGTCCCATGACCCTACCACTAGACGTGACTGCCGTTGCCAGCGGTGTTAAGGAGGTCACCCATGCCCAGCCGCAGATCTAAAGGGCCCAACAGGTTTTTGTTCGAGTTACTCCATTGGCAGGTAGGTACTGGAGAGGATTCAATGACAGATGTGCGGATGCTTTGTAATGCCACAGTAATGATTCGACAACAAGGCGAAACTAAAGCGACAGGCTATCCCAAACGAACCTACGTCCTGAAAATGCCGAGCAGCTAAACGTGCACCCCATAGCTATAGATTCCCAGTTCCTGGTGCTGGAACGCAAACTGTACATCTTGGGGTACCTTAGCTCAGGGTTTCCAGTCTAGGCTTTAGGGTTCAGGGTTTAGGCTTTAGGGTTTAGGCTTTATTGGTATGAGGGTTTGGGGTTCAAGGTAGGAGGCTTTGGGCTTAGGGTGTGTGATCTAATCCTATCAATACTATGAGCATCCATCACTCACACGAACGGGATCAGCCGGTCGTAACTAGAAGGATGTATACTCGCAATAGCAGCAAAGAGAAATCAAAAGTAAGCATAATCATGCTGAACCTGAGCCTCTAAACCGTAAAAACTGAGTCAGTAAGCGCAGTGTGCCTTCAGAATCTCGAATGCCAGAGACTCAACATCTGCCTTTGAATTCCTTCAGACCCCTAGGTGTCTCTAGGGTTTAGGGTTTTAGGGTCTAGGGTCTGGGTCCCGGCCTTTTAAACATGAAGATACCAAAATACTACGTACAAACCACGTACAAAGTGCTGGTCTGAAAGCCCGAGATGGGCAACCCAGAAAGCTTTTAAACCCTGAAACCCTGAAACCCTAAAGCCCTAAAACCCTTAACCTGAAAAGCTTCAAACCCTAAACCCCAAAGCCCTAAACCTTAAACCCCAGGCCACTTACCAATGAGCAGATCGCCACGAGGAGCGGAGACGGTCGAGTAGGATCAAATGCTTCGGGCTCTGTGGCGGACACCATTCGGATTTCTTTGAATATAATGGAAAAGTTAATAATAGTAGTCACATTCGTAATAGTTGTAATATCGATAAGAATAGTAGTAATAGTCGGAATTGTAATCGTAGTAGTAGCAGTAATCAGAGTAGCACGGGTCCAAGGACTCAAATCATGGGGTTTTAGGGCCCAAGTACTACAATCTGAAGGGTATTTGGGACCTGAAGCCCCAATACTTGAGTCCTTGGACCCTTGCACGTAAGGGTTACAGATTAAGAGTTAAGAACCCTAAGCCTTAAACCCTAAACCATGGGTTTGGTGAGTTGGGGCAAAAGTGCAAGCTCGATCCCCTCCTGTCCCAAACAAACAGGGAATGTCAATGTACTACATGGGTGGTTGTCAAAATTATGGTCCCTGTTTCGGTACCCTAAATATTAGGTGCCGTATTATAATCGGGATCCAAAGGGGGACCATAATTTTGACAACCACCCACATGTTTCCTTTTGTTTTGTGGGGCGGGGCGCAGGCTATTCAAACGCGTCAGGGAAGGGAAGACATCAGTTCAGATTTGTTGGGTTGAGTAGGGGCAGGGCCAGATCTAACGCACAAGTTGGGCACAGCAACAATGTTGCATCCGGCCATCCAAAACGGCCATGGGGTACTGAAGACTGCTTGAAAAGCCTCAGTTGATTGGGGACCCCTTCTAATAACTACGGGGTCGACTTCTGCACATTCGGGTTTAGTGTTGGGGTAAAAGCATCTCATGTTGAAAGGGAATCCGAACGTTGGTAGGTGGGGGAGTCAGGAATACAGTTGGGGTCATTTTTTAGGCGTTCAGGAGAGTTAGGAAGGTTGGTTTACGGTTTAGGGTCTAGGGTTTAGGGTTACAATGCCAGACTAGAGCACAAGTCTCTCTTAACATGAGCCTGCTATGTGTGTTCACGTGAGACCCCAAAACATTACAATCCTCA